>LSSL01001019.1:0-15080 GCA_001953115.1 Smittium mucronatum
TATATATGCCGTTATATTGGAAAAAAGGGATGGGCTTAAAATAATATTTTTCTGAACTTTTAATATTTTTTTTACTAACTTCTAATATATTTTAAATAATTTCCTTAAAAAAAAATCCCCTCGTATTAAATTTTTGGAAAAAATCAAATTCAAGATAAAAATCTGTATAAAATTGAGTGTATGCATTATATTTCGCAATTTCTCTCACTATAATTTCTATTTTAGGATTTTCTTTTGGTTTCAAGCTTAATTAATTAAAAAATCAATTTTTTTTATTTAATTATGAATATAAGTGTTCTTTTTTAATTTTTTTATTTCAAGAAAGGATATTTATATTCCCGTATAAATTTTCAATTTTTAAATGTCTTAATATTATTAGATAGTATAGCAAGAGCAAATACAAAATATAAAGCATAAAAGGGATTTAATCAGCACAATAGTTGTGCTAATAAAGCAAAAAAAAAATCCAATATATATAGAATAGGCCTTATGAATTGAAAAAAATAAATAAAGCTAATTCTTATTGTTATAAGCTAAGAAATTCCCTTTCTAAGCATTAAGAGTAAATAATAATATAATAAATTTAGATAATAAATTTATTGGTTGACGCACGATATCATTTTATATGAATAATCTGCTAATATATATAGTTTTATTTTAATTAAACCTAAAAAGATAGATGTTAACATTTTTTGAATTCATTAAATTTCATTTTTAAGTTAATAAATGTTAAAAATTCCAATTTAAAAAATAAGAAAAAAAAAAGTGAAAATATTTCAAAAAAATTCGTCTTCTGACCCCCCCCCTCTGGTGCTTTAGAATCACCATGCCTCGTGCTAATTGGTTCAAGTTGGGTAGATATTATGAGTATTGAATTTATAAGTTACTAAAAAATATTTAATTGAAACTTCTCAATCGATCTTAGATTTAATCTAATAACTTAATGTAAAAATATGAATTCAGTTGAAATATAGTGAAAACTTATTTGAAATTATCATATCTATAATTTAGATCAGCTAAAATATTCAATTATGTATAAAAAATTACTATGCTATAAAATTATGCCTTTCAATATTAATAGATAATTTTTGTGATTATTTTACTTTTTTTATGACTATATGGATGATATTAATCATTTGAGTTTATAAAAAACTATTCGAAATAATTTAATATAGCATTATGTTTAATTTAAAGAGAATAAGGTATATTTAGCAAATTTTTCGGTGGATTATTATTAAAAATACGACTATATCGACCTAAAAGCCTAATTAGTTTTTATGCAGCTAAAAAGAAAGAAAAAAAAGGGTTTATTAAAAGCTATTATTACTCTATTACGGAGGATTTAATTATACTATGCACCAAACTGATATCTTCAAATGACATAAATTTTAATTTTGCTTTCATAAAGCTGAAAAAATAACCAAATACTACCGGTTAAAATAGAGAACAACTATATAAGACTCTAGATATCATTCTGCAACAAGTATATATGGATAATGATTACATTAAGTTTATTAAGAGAATAAATCAAGCCTTCTTACAAGAATTTTTATTGTATATATTGATTCAATGACATTTTTTAAAAAAATATACTTCAACATTATAGTTTCATTAGCCATCTACCTTGAATTAATTTAAAAATGACTAATACTAAAAAAATAAATTATTATTAGCCCTCTAAGCCCCTTAAAAATTATTATCCAACCATAAATTTTATTTTTATAACTTGTATTACCAAATATAAAATATCAAGCTCATTGGGTTTATAGTTTAATAGTTTTATTTTTTTGGATTTTTTTAAATTTTTTCTTTATAATTTAACTCCATCATCAAGATTCGGCACTTGAATTATAAAAATGATTTTTCACAAAGCTTTTATATAAAATAAATATACATCAATAATTTAAAACAATAAATTGTGCTCAATTCGCTCCTAAACTAGTTTTTATTATAACTCTTAGAAAAATATAAAAGAATAAAAAGTACATGAAGAAAATTTCCTATAGTTTAATAATTTTTATATTTGATTTTTTTTTTTAAATAATCACTCAATTTATATTTCCATATAAAATTTTAGAATAAGGTTTTAAAAAAACAGCAAAATATATAGCTATTTTTTCAGATCCATATGTTTTCACCCTAATTAGTTTCATTTTTTTAGTGCATTTATCTGTAAATAAAAAAAAGGATATCTCAATTTGAAAATGTTATTAATATTCGGCTAATATTTAACAAAAAAAAATATTATGGAAAAAAAGCCCCAATTAATTTCTATTTTAAAGATTTTTTTTAAATTTTACCAATATTGATAATTACATTCATATGATTAAATGGCTAGAAAGGAAGATCTAAACCCAAAATAAATATTAAATATTAAATATTAATATATTCTATTCATTAGATCTTTTTATATTAAATTTATTATCATATTCAAACATTTTTTATGCTGAAATATTGAAAAAGATAGCCTAAACTACTAAATTTAGGTATATGAAATAAAAAAGCTAATCATCCTTTTTTCATCAAAAATTTATTAAATTGGATCTTTAGAGAGAATTTATAGTACAATTATATCTTTATCTTTATTTTCGATTTGTTTATAATTTTGAAATATATTTATTCGGAATTTCATATGATTTCTAACATAAATACAAAATATTATTGATAAAAAACTAAGTTTATAAATTAATTTTATTCAAATTTAGAGTAAAACTTATATAATTAAAGAAAAATCATCAAAAAAACTACAATATCACCCTTTTTTGACATTCTGCATACAATATTTTCACAGAAATTGAAAATTGTTGTACAAAAAAAATAATTTATTTCTTTTGATCTAATTGGATATATTATGCGATTAAAATTACTTTAAAATTAATCTATACGTCTATTCAAAGATCAGCTTATAAAAAAAACTGTTTCCTTTTTTCTTTTTATATAGCGCTATTAATATTTAGTACATTAACAGATACGGTCCAATTTTTTGTAAATTTTATTCTAATTTCATTTAAGGTATGACTAAATTTTAATCTAACCGCAAATAAATTTTTTTTATATATAACCACAGTATTATTGATATAATATGCAATTTTTCAAAGATAGAGTAATTTTTTTTCTACTATCGTTTAATTTTAATTATATTGCGATCCCACAGTTTTAGGTTCACTTCGATTAGCTATTTTTTGTCTTTTAGTTATTTCTTCTGAAATTAAAAGTGTAATATTAGTAAATATTTGAATGTTTCAAAGATAAATCTTAATATTTAAACATTTTTTTAAAAAAAATCCCAAAAAAAAAATTCTATAATAATAATTTTTTCGGAAACTCAAATTTTTTCCCTATATTTTCTTAAAGAATTAACTCATCAATATATCATATTTATTGGAACGATTTAAACTGATCCTTTATAAATATTTATTGTCCTGATTTATTGATATATATATATATTGCCTAAAATTTTCCAATTTAATGAAAAGAAGTTTAACTATTTTTTCCTAATTTATTTGAGAGCGAAATAAAACTTCCCACATTTTTACAAGCAATAATGCAAAATTTAGTGAATTTTTACAAAATTACTGTTATTTACACAAACTAAATTTTAACCAATTATCGCTAAAATAAATCTAAACATTTAGCAAATTTAAGCTATAATGAGCTCCTTGGTAATTATATATATATTGGATTGCTAAATGTTAATCTGTTACAAATTAAACGCTGTAAAATGTAAAACTTAATTTTACTGGATAAGCTTTAATTTATTCCCCTATGAAAACAAAAAAATTGTTTCGTGTAAAGTTAGTGATTTTTAAAAAATATTAATTGGAAAAGGCTATAAAAATGCGAAAGTTACTACAACACTTTGCAAATTGGTGAAATGATAATATATATATATTTTTTGAAAAAGTGTGGAAAATTTATAAACTTCCCATAAAAACCCAGCCAAAATTGAAATTATTATGAAATGTACTGAAAAAAATTCATATATATTAAGCAAAATCATTTTAAAAATAAAGAATTTTTTTCAAAAAACCATATAGTTGATATTTTAGCTATTTTCTAGAATAAAAATATTAAAATATATAAGATATTTTGATTATATATATCTCATTATCCCATTTTAAATGTTATTTCGATAAGAATATAATCCAAACAGAGTTAAATATCGAAAAATTGGCGTGTCAATATAACCGAAAAAGTTTTATGTAGGATTTACGAAACAACCAAAAGATTTTTGTTAAAATAATTATTAAGATTATAGTTTTTTTTTTATATCAAGTCATAAATTTAATGGTTTTTAAGCCCAATCTCATATCGAATTTTTTTCTGAATATTAATTTGGTAATAAAATTTATTATAATGGTTATGTGAGCTGAAACTATGGATCAAATTTATGCGCGATATGTTAAAAAAAAATATTAAAGATAATTTTTGAGCTATTTATTAGACGTTTTTAGTAAGTTTTTATTGAATTTTGCGATCAAAGATTTTATTTAAAATTTAATTTTAAAAAAAAATTTATTAAAGGAAAAAAGTATTTCGAAAATGTGTATACTTTTCCCTGATACACACCCAAATGGTGCTGCATCCATTGAAATTTAAATTGATCCGAATTCTTATCTGATATAAAAGTAAAGAATTTTTTTTTGTGAGAATAAATATTTCAGAATTAAAATATAATAAAAATAAAAATTTGAGATTTTTTGTAATTTAAAGCTATTTTCGATAATTTTTTAATAAAAAATAGAATAATTCCACAAATAATTTTAAAATTAATTTTTTTTTTTCTAAACTTCCAAATTTTGATGAAAATTAACAATTTCATTTTCACCCGTTTTTTTAAAGATTTTCGCTTAAAATATTTATTTATTTATATTAATTAAAATACACAAAATGTTTTATAGTAAAGAAATAAAATAAAAAAACTCAAAAAATAGCTTTATTTTCCGACTTAATATCCAATTAGTGCGCATATAATATTTCAGACGCCTTCACTTACAAGTTATAATATGGGTGATGAAAAATATATACGATAATTTCTACAAAGAGGCAAATTAAAAAGATTATATCTTATAAAAAACTAAATCAATTCATTAAATAGTTAACATAAAGAATAAAAGGAGCCAAAACTTAAATATTGGCATAAAATAGCCTATAGTTTTTTTAGCTCCCTTTTAATTTTTCTAATTATAAATATATAAGATAAATATAACAGGTTTAATTTTAAAGGAGTTTAAATTTAAATTTCAGAAAATTAAAAATAATTATTTCCATAATATTAAATAATATCTCAGTTAAAATAAATGATAGAGTTAAAAAAATATACTATTTTTTTAAAACTTCATAAGATTAATGATTAAAATAAATTTTTCTATATATCTCAAGTAATTTTTGTTTAGAAGCTTATTTAAATTCTTCTGCAAAAGGAATCCTTAAAAAAAAATCAAATTTTTTGAAAGAAAGCTTTATTTATTTCAAGTTCAGATATAAAGAAGTGGGCTTTAATGGATTTTATCAAGAATATGACAGCATTTAAATGAAGAGGGTATTTGTTCTTATATTATGTTTAAAAAAACTTTTCCTTATTAAATCATTTTTAAGAATATTAATTATAAGATTAAACGATTTTATTTCTATTTTGAAAAAAAAGTGTAAATATTTGAAAATTCATATATAAAGCGAAAAAAAAAAGGATTCTAGCATGTAAAGAGCTTAATTTTTTGCCCATAGCAAAGACGTAAAATTCCTTTATAGTGAAAATTTTTATTAAAGGAAAATCTATGGATTTTTATAAAAAACATACACCATTTAGAAACCAATATATCAACTCAAAATAAAACTTGTTATACGATACATTTTTCTTTTCTTTTTTTTTTTATAAGTAAATTTTATTGCAGATAACATCATTAAAATCATTGCTAAAAAAATATGAAAAAAGAAAAATACATATATAAAGGACTATTATCCTAACTATGATAAGCTTCTCTTTCATACTACTGGCTGCGTACCTACGGGAAAAAGTTGCAATATACCAACCGAAAGACCCCCCCTGGCATTGCTTCAAGTAGGCTGGATGACTGAGGTTACGTGCAGTCATGAATTAAGCTCTTTTTCAATGAACAACAGTTCATTGAAGCTATTGAGCTCCTAGTCAGAGCCTACTTCTAACAGGATTAATAAAATTAGGCTCCTACCCAAACGTGGGTTTGATCGACATGGCTTTCCTACAAATAGCTGTTAGACGCTGAAATTCGACTGACTGTCGAACGCTGGAGTTGTGCACTAGATGATGTCCCAAATGTGCTAAACGATCGGTTCCTCCTGTTTCGAGATGGCCCTCCTCTGGAATATCTGTCCTCCGAATAGTTGTGCACCGTCTCGGCTACTCCCAGCCAAGAATAGTACAACGGTATGTGAAATTTAAGTTTAGAGCACTTCAAAAAGCTCACTATTAAGCCCCTAAGTCATGGCAAGATATTTCACTCTTGGGAGAAATAACCACAAGACGTCCAATTATGTATCCAGAACTCCACCCACCCTCTCTCCACTAACAGTACGCTTGACCGAAAATGGATGATTAAATTTGGAACATCAATCACTCAAATCTAATTATAAACTGTAGTTGCACTGGTGTCAGGCATATTGTTTTGCCACACATCTAACGCACTGGGTTAAGAAACTATTATTAATTAATTTAATTCTACTTAAAACTAGAAATCGGTTTGACCGCTTAGGTTTAAAAACTTATATTTATGGCATAATATTTTATTTAGTTTTCAAAAGGTAGGTGAAATGTGTTTAGGTCAATAATTACGCCACCATCATGCCAAATACTCTGAAAGAATTAAATGGTATAAAAATCCAATCCTTTCAAAATCAAAGTGTATGTTGATTTCCAGATTTTGTAGCTTTATAATATATATCTTCAAGGCCATGAAGTGTGAATTATAAAAAAGTATGATTATAACTGCTGAAATGGCGTAAAAATGGGTTCTTATGGGTGCATTCCCAATCTCTGAAAGCGTTTTTGGGATAACCAGCAATATTTTCTTTGGTTTTCGAAATGTGGGAATTGAATTGGTGAGAATAAATTTCATTCGGCCACTAATATTCCAGCTCCTGGGTTGATTTCATCGAATATTATTGTCTGTTTGCCAATGTAGGATGTATTTATTTTCCTCCAGTAGCAGGATTATCTCAAGATTGCTGTTTTACTCAGTTGTTTGCTAGCGTAATTAAGGAAGACAGATGATTTGACACTAACTAAACACATACCAGCCAGTATTAGTCTCGTTATAAGAATGATAAGGGGTTTATATAAACTTATTGGAGAAAATAAATCAAGGGTCTTAATCTTAAACCATTTATTATTATTGGTATAGATATGAGATCATTTGAGTATCTAATAGAATTCCCGGATTATTTTGTTAATTGATCCAATTGTATGCATGAAAATGTGGATTTTGGCAAATTATTAAAATATAAGCTTTTATTGAAATATATTGGTGGAGTATTACAAATTTATTCGTTGGATTAAATTATGAAATAGAAGCTGAATGATATATGGCACGTAGGAGGCCAACTACTAATTTTGCCCAAGATAGAGTATCTGATTGCAGACGAATTAGCAGCAAAACTTTTTTTATCGCTGCGGCTAATAACAGATCATCAATCGCTCTTTGTTGAAGTTTTACTCTTCAAGGTACCTCCATACGTTGTTTCTGTGTACTTTTCCAGCGATTTGGGATACTCTTTTTCAACTATATACATCCTTTTTAGATTCCGATTAATTCATTCGATCGATTAATCATGTCTTTAAGATTACTTTCAAAGCAGGCCATGAGTAAGTTTTTATTAATTATTGCATTAAATTGCTTTTTACCGAAAAGAAATCTTTTTCCAAGAAATTTCTTGTATGAAATCTGATATTCTATCGCTTCTTTCCATAGCCAACATGGTCAGGGTCTCCGGAACCTCTTCAAAAGCCCCATCTTTTGTTGTCTACAGGTAACAATTTTGAAATTGTTTATTTTCTTTTCCCAGCTTTTTTTTTCTGTTCACTTATAAATGATGCTAAATTTAGATTAATGTCTACTTCAGCTGAAAAGCCAGGTATATTTTTTAAACTTACATCATCAATTTTTGATATTTTTGAAGCCTAACAAAACTTTTTCAATATGAATTATTTCCTCCAGAACCAGTAGATAAGGCTAACAGCATCATTAACATGTTCCCAGGAGATTCTATCGTCGCCAAGACCGGTTACATCTTTGC
Source organism: Smittium mucronatum (assembly GCA_001953115.1). Lineage (NCBI taxonomy): Eukaryota > Fungi > Kickxellomycota > Harpellomycetes > Harpellales > Legeriomycetaceae > Smittium > Smittium mucronatum. The sequence continues at coordinate 8,272 of LSSL01001019.1, forward strand.
TGCTACAGGTGTAACAGCCTTTTTGGTCTCCAAAGAGCTTTACGTTTTCAATTCTGAAACCGTAGTCTTGGCTGCTTTCGGTGGACTCGTTGCCCTTTTGTACACTAAGGTTAGACAACCATTGAATGAATGGGTTGCTGAATACGGTGATAGCTTGAAGAAGATCCTCACTGATGCCAGAAACGGCCACAAGTCTGCTGTAGAAACCAAGATCGATTCCTTGTCCCAACTTAAGGATATTGTTCCTACCACTAAGAGCATGTTTGACTTGTCTCGCGAAATGGTTAGCATGATGGCTGAGATCAACGAGCTTAAACAAAAGATTGCTATCCGCCAAGAAGTTAAAACTGTTCTTGACTCTTGGGTTCGTTATGAAGATTCTATCCGTCAAAATGAACAACGCCAAGTCAGCGAACAGGTTATTGGAAATGTTCGCCAACAGCTTAGCAGCCCCAAGATCCAACAGGAACTCATCCAGCAATGTCTCAATGACTTGAAAAGTAATTCCTTTTATTTTATTTCTTCGCTGTAGCATTTTTCCCTAAAACCTTTTTTTACTTTTATAAAATAGAGTTGAAAGTTGCCGCCTAAGACAGGAAAAGAGATAAATATTCTTACCCTTGAATTTTCATTTATTTAGCTATTTTTGTTGTTTTGGAAATACAAAAACAAGGAAACCATAATCACTTTCTTCATTTTTTATATATTTATTGTATTTGTTTTTATTGTGTAATAATATAATTAAAATACATAGTGTAGGAGGAATAGTCATCTAGACTATGATTGTGAAACTAATAGGATCTTTTTATCTAAGCATGTATCAGGATACTTTTCGCTTAAAAGGGAGTAACTGCTTGCGGTTGCGACCTTTTCAGAAAATAGGAATCCGGAGGCAGAATCTCTTTTGTTAGGGAAGAAGTTGAAAGATGAGCTTATTGTTTGGCACCACTTGCTGACATTTGGCTGATAGGATAGCTGGTCAAAGATAGAGGAATTGTCACTATCTGCAGCGGGAGATGGCTTTGTCGGTCTCATATCGGGGTTGAAATAGTCTTCAAAGAATGACAATACTTTCTTTCGCAACCAAGAGAATTTCCTCATTTGATCCAGACTGAATGGAGTTTTCAAGATATCGGCCTTGGGGGAATCAAGTGACAACATCATTGGGTGCGAATAGTTGATATAGAGAGACATGATGGTGTCTAAGCCCCCAGATTGCTCAAATGCGCGAACGGCTTCGTCATATCCAACGACAAGGCCGGATAGAGCGTATACGATTCTACCATGAGTATCGACGGAAGATGATTCTTCTAGCATCCGTAAAAGTTGTGGAACGGCTCCTATTGTGTAGGCATGTTTTTTTGCTTCGATATTGTTTTGGAAAGCTGCACCAAGGATTGATGCGTGCTTGCTCTTCAGAGTGTTGAGACTATTTGGGCCATCACCATCTATTTGAACACCAGAACCCAAAAACTTGGTAGTAAACGAAGTGTTAGTTAGGGCACCATATACTACTTGATCGGATACAATCAAATATCCGTACTCAAAGTCATGAGCCAGTTCTTCCAGTTTAGAGAGTTTAGTCAAGTACTCGTCAATAGAAGACCCATTCTTTGTTTTGAAGAACTCAACGTATTCACTCAAAGCATCTGCACCCAGACGTCCCTTATTAGATTGTGTCATTTTATGGAAAGACTTGGAATCAAATTTGAGATTTCCAGAGGAGCTGTCAGAAGTATTTTTAGAAGGAATGTTCTGATTATTAACTATAAACTCGTTTTCTATGTTCTCAAAGACATGGTTAACAACTTTCCCAGTGCCAAGAAAGTCGGCTGGAGGTGCAGGAGCTTCAACTGGATCTTTCTTTTCCTCTGGGGTGTCAACCACCACTAGATCAAAGGTGGCTTTATTCTCCGACTCGTCATTCTTTGGGGAACCTTTAGGATTTATAAAGACTTTTTGGTTATGAGAGGAGATTTCGTGTGATTTATCCAGTATCTTTAAATTAATTTTTTCAGCTTTAGGTTCAGGAACCAAGATTTTGGCCATTTTCTTTCCCGTTTGCATATCAATACTATAATGAAGACCTGTAAAAATAGTAAAATTTAATTTGAAAGATTGTTGTATATTTTTTTAGGATTCTAACCAAGTAAAAAATAACCAAAAATCCAAGAAAATTAGGAAAGTAAATGCAAAAGCTTAGAAGTTTTTGTTGAGTATTACCTGGTTCGACCATCTGGCCCTTCTTTATTTCCATAAACTCGTGGGATGGTACAAAAACCTTAGGGTAACAATCAGGCTCACCATTAACAATATTATCGGTGTTGCAAATATACTCGATCCCATCCCGTATCTCATTTTTTATATGGCTCTGACCATAAGCATATTTACCAGTGAAGCAAAAGGTCAGAAAAAGTGTGCTCAGTAATGATGTACTATGCACCTTCATATTATTTTTGTAAAAAAAAAAAAGAGAATAACCTGGTATATAAAAGCGGTGTAATAGTAATTAGTATCTTCTGTTTTCAGAATCCTTTTTTTGTGGTTTGGAAAAGTTAAAGTCTATAAATCTTGATACTTCAAATATGGCTGCGGCTCGATTATATACTTACTAGTTCTGCTGAAAAGTAGCTGTAGTATTCTTTTTTGATGTGTATAAATTCGAGGTACACCGTACAAGATCCAATTGGCCGTACTATCCATAATGTTAACCCACAATAGGCCGATGAAAATATGCGACATTAAGATTTTGCCAGAATTAACATCATAATGCCCTAAAATTACTGGCTCAGTATCAGGAGCATAATTATATTGGATGATTTATCAAAGGTCCGTTATTTTATAATGAATCGGCTATTTTATTATTTTTACTCTATCCGCTGATTTGATATTTCCACTCCTTTCTAATTTTCCAAGATAGAAAAAACTTGAATCACAATTGTTATTAGCTGTGGATCTACACATCACCATCAAATGGGTTGACCAATATATATTCCCCATTTGTTATTGTTGAAAAGCCTTGCAAAGCATTATAGTGCTCGAGTTTCTATTTGTACATCTTATCAGCTTCTATTTGATGAGCGAAAAAATATATACCAATTATTTTTAAGAATCTCAGTTTTTATTTTTGATGGAAATCAGTAGATACAGTAAGGCCTCGCTTAAGTCCGCACTTAGAACCTAGTTTCATAATGCGGGCTTAAGCATTTTATAATGAGTGGAAGTGGCAAGTTTGGCGTTGTTTATTCACTATTTTCAAATATGTTCCATCGGTATATTGTTGGAATTTTATTAGTAATAAAATATATTCGCACTTTAATTACTTTTATTAGCTGAGATCACATAGATTTTCAGCAATAACAATTCTTTAAAGAGATGTTAGTTAGTACAAATCACTAAATATATGTCAAAAAATTTAAAAATACACTAAAATCTCCGCTTATTCCAAAAAATGTCCTTAATAAATCAAATATTTTCCGAACCCTAGTACTTCAAGTACCCTTTTCTCCCAATTTTTTTTATATTTATATTTCCAATTTTTCATAATTACAATTCAGTTTGCTTCCATAAAGTTTTTAAAAGCCTTTTTTTTTTTGGATCGAAAAATAATCCAGGCGAGTAAAACCAATTTAGAAAAAAAAAATCAAAAAACGTTGGAATAAGACGTTAAACACGCTTTTGAAAAAGAATTTGACTTGTAAAAGGTCACAAAAATATTAGATGAATAAAATCATTATTTATATAAAGTTTTAAATTCCATGATAAAAAAAAAAAGTGAAATAAAATGAAACATACGGATAATACATTATCCTTTTTGCGCATTTTTTATTTGTATAAATTGAAAATTTTCTTTTTGTCCTATTAACCCGAATTTTTTTAAAAATTTAGTGCTTCCTAAATAAACTGGGCTGGATTTATCCAAACTGATCCTAAAAGTATTAAAAAAATAATGAAGATTAAGGAATCAAGCTTTTTGAAAAAGCAAAAAACCGGCATTTATTACTGCTGAAATCTTTAAGCTTTCCCGTGCCCCAGTGATCTTAGAGTTGACGGGTGTTATGAAAAGAATGTTGGGTATTACTGCCCTGAAAAGCATTTAGGAATATGTGTCTGTAATAACGAAATATATATATAAATCAAGGTTACAGAGTATTCTCAGAGCAAATTTAGTCCATATCAGATTTAAAAAAAAGCTCGAAACCGATAAAACATCAAAAATTATGTGAGAAAAAAAATAATTCCATATAGTGAATTGCAACTAATAATTCTTTGACAAGAAAAAAATAACCACAACTGCGTCCGAAAAAGAGTGCGACAATTGAAGAATCGGAAAATACGTCTGGATTGTTTGTTTGTAGTCATTCTGCGGTTCCAGATGACATAAAATCAATGGTAACCTCTGATAAAATGCTCAGATACCTTTAAAAAGCTTATAATTTCTCATTTTTATTCCACTCTATAGCCAATTAAAAGAGGAAATACTTTAATAATCGCCGGAGTTACGGACGTGAGCTAATCATTTTTCTAATAACCATATCCATAGTAAGCTAGGATAACTCAAAAGATTATAGCTGGATACTAAACACTCAATTTGATGAAACAAAAAAAGAGGGTTTATGCTCAACTTTTGATAATATCGCGACTGATTTTTTACTCTAAATAACAAAATCTTAACAATTTCTCCCCAAAAATCAAAAGAACCAATTACTGGTTCCTTCACTCAAAAGCAATCATAGGTATATTGGCAAAAAATTGATACAGTTTTGAAGGATAAATATGCCATGATATCTTCAAGATACAATTGAGTGCCAATAGGAATACATTTGACCTTTACTTTTTATAAATGAATGGGTTTTGGCATTATTTCTGAAAAAATTGAAAAAAGATCATACATAAAAAAAAAAAAATTGGTATGAAGGATATTTTACATTTGGAAATTCTGCCAATAAATCTTTGGGAAGGATTAATATATCCATAAAAGGAAAAAAAAAAAGCTTCAAGATGTTTTGTACCAGACGTCTTGAAGCTTTTAAAAACTCCCAAAAATATTATAGATGATTCTGAATTTTTTTATTCGCAAAATCTTCAATATATCGAATAAAAAGAAGTATCGATTTCTGAAAAAAAAAAAAAAAAAAACTCGATGTCGAAAATTTCGGGGAAAAATCTAGATCAAAATCCTATCTCATCTCTAAAACGGGTTTAAGTGGAGAGGAAGGGCTTTCGCAGTAAACTCACTAGGTGCAATCAAATTCGGAATCATTGGCTCAATGATGAATTTTTTTCAAAAAATATTTATTTATTACGCAAAATATTTTATAAACGATTGGATGGATGATTGTCGCATATGCAAAGAGTTTTTAAAGAAAAAAGGCATTGATGTATGCATCACTTGGTAATTTAACTCTGCAAAAGAGTAATAATTAATATAGCTCTGTTGATACAAAGAAAAAAACTAGGAGTACCAATAATGATAAAAATAAATGGCGTAATTGATTTCAAAAAGTTTGGCTATCATTATATTAATGTATTCATTTCAACTCTCTCGAGAGTTTTATTGTTATTAATCGCAATAATGTATATATATTTTTTAAGATCAAAGAGTTCCTTTGAAATTATAATTTTGTTGCACTCAATATTCATATCATTTTTAAAGGCCAAAAAATTTGAATGCACAAGGCTTTGTTGAATAATAAACCAAAATTATCTTCTATAATTAACAGATTTACTGACGGATTCCTTAGATTTATTAACAATTTTATCTTCAACAAGTAAAAATAATTTTAAAAAATATAAAATATCTGTATTTTGGATCACAAGGAAATTTATCTTTTTTCAATGTTGTTAGATTTATTTGCGTATTTCTGTTAAAATAACCCTGATAATGTATAAAGAGAATTTTCTATTATGTATAAAAGTGTTTATGTTTTTTTTTTCATAACTTAATTACAGTATAAACAGTTTTTCATTGTATATAAATTATAAATCATTTAAATTTGACCTACATTGTTCTTTTTTTTCTCTTTATAACGGGTTTAATACCTTCTATAAATATATTCTAGTTAGAAGGGGGTTATTTTCAAAATAAGAACAAAATAAAAATGTTGTATGTGAGGTGTGTATGGTTTTTTTTATTGAGATTAATAAAAATTTCTATCCTATTTTATACGAAATATGAAAGCTTTCATATCAATACCCCTGAAACTGAATTACCTATACAAAGCCCAGTTAAATGATGATTTCTAAATTGAATAATAAATAAATGGTTTTTAGCCAATTTCGATTAAAAATAATTTATATGTAACACTTTTGGAATTTTATTTTTATAGAGATATTTAATAAAACTGGGCAATCCGGATTAAATTAGAATTTTTTTTAAATTTAATTCAAAAAAAACTAGGCTTAGTTTATTTTAATGATTTTTTTCTGTTTACTAGTAACATTTTTGTATTTACGAGCACAAGAGCTCTTTTTGGGAAAAATCAGAGTTGAATGAATTTTAAGCCCAAAATTTTTTATATCTAAATCTCTAGTAATTGGATAAAGACGGGAAAAATAAAATAAGATAATGGTATATTTGAGATTAATCGCATATTGGCCAAGTTAATAAGTGAAATAAAAATAAAAATAGTTATTTATATCATTATTTATTCTGCTTATAAGATAAGGCTTAAATAAGTTTTTTAACTATATCAATGAAAAACTAAAAATCCATCTCTTAAATATATAAAAATATTAGTAAGATTTTTGAACACCCAATAAGTATTTATTGCCAATTTATTTTCATTAAATGAAGAATTAGAGAAAAA
>LSSL01001019.1:15288-49583 GCA_001953115.1 Smittium mucronatum
ATTAAAAATAATTTATATGTAACACTTTTGGAATTTTATTTTTATAGAGATATTTAATAAAACTGGGCAATCCGGATTAAATTAGAATTTTTTTTAAATTTAATTCAAAAAAAACTAGGCTTAGTTTATTTTAATGATTTTTTTCTGTTTACTAGTAACATTTTTGTATTATCGAGCACAAGAGCTCTTTTTGGGAAAAATCAGAGTTGAATGAATTTTAAGCCCAGAAATTTTTATATCTAAATCTCTAGTAATTGGAACAAGACAGGAAAAATAAAATAAGATGATGTTATATTTGAGATTAATCGCATATTGACCAAGTTAATAAGTGAAATTCTCTAAGTGAAATAAAAATAAAAATTGTTATTTATATCATTATTTATTCTGCTTATAAGATAAGACTTAAATAAGTTTTTTAACTATATCAATGAAAAACTAAAAATCCATCTCTTTAATATATAAAAATATTAGTAAGATTTTTGAACACCCAATAAGTATTTATTGCCAATTTATTTTCATTAAATGAAGAATTAGAGAAAAAATCCTGTGATATTGCTTTTTTTTTTTTTTTAAATTTATTTTAAATCGATTTGAATATACAAAAAAGTTATTAATTATAAAAAAGTAAGATTTTTTTTTTTCAATTTTACATTGTCAAATATGGGCCATTAGCCCAGTGGAACATATTATGGAATATTTTCTTGATTTTTTGGAATATATTTTCATCAAATTTATATATCTAAAGAAAGTGTGTTACAATGGATCTATTTAACTATAGATATTTCAAAAAAAAAATCCGAAAAAGGTTTGGGGATAATTTCAACTATCTAAAAAAGAAGTATAAATTCCTTGAATAAAATTGAACTCAATCTTGATTTTTTTTTTTAAAAAAAAATTATGTGGTATTATTTGTGTTTATAGTTAATATAAATTTATTTTGAAGGCTTTAAGATTCAACAGACTTTAAAATCAATTAATAAAAAGTTCGACCCCAAATTAATAACTTAGAAGCCAGCTTAAAATTTTCTATATATATCAAAAGGCCCTTATAATTTAATATTTTTATATATTAAATACTCGCATCATCTAACAGAAAGCCTAAAATATAATTTTTTAAAATTAAATACGAATATTTTAATTTTTATAATGAGGCTTATTGACCAGTATAGGTTTAAATTCGGATAATATGGAGGATACACATATTAAAGAAATTAAACTTAAAAAAGGATAAAATAATATCGCTTAAATTATAAAGCGGTGATTATGCTATATTTAAAATTTAAAGTAAACTTGAAATATAAAAACAGATGTATAATAAATAACCAGAGGTCATTTTTTTTTGAATTATTGATGAAAATTAGTTTTAATCTTTTCGTGATATATCATGAGAGAAATTATGGCTCAAATAAATCCTAATATCACTTTTAAAGATTAATATGATAACTGCGGTTTCGAATTTCTTGACTGTTTGTAAATAAGTTCTAAATTTTAATCTTGAAATTGGCGTTTATCAACTTGATTTAAGTATAGGACTTTTTCTTTTTGTTGAATTTTCGGATTTAATGATTATTTTAAAAAAAAAGCCAAGTCAATTTTTTGTTATCAAAGACCAATATTTAAATGATTAAATTTATTATATGGCATTTAAATCAGTTTAAAATGAGCCCCATTGAAATAATCTGGATAAAAAAATATTTGGAATTTGTTTCTGTGGTTTAATAAAAGGTAAAACGATTATGTTTAACTTATATCGTTTTTTAAAACATATTTTTAAATCTTCTGAAGAATTAAACCGAATATCTCAAGAAAATAATCAGATATCCAGCTTTCTGATTTAATTTGAGCATTTTAAAATATCTATAAGCTAAATCTCTATCATCTTTAATTGAATTACTCCATAAATTAGAATAGAATTTTTGGTAATTATGAAATATTTACTTTTTTAATACTTTTTAATGTTGAACATTTTCAAAATCCCCGAAATATAAATTTTTTTTCTGAGAATAAAGTTTCTATAATAAAAATCGATTTATCTAAATTATATTATTATTCCTCTTTATTTGAATTTTATAATTAAACCAAGTGCCATAATTTTACAAGGTATTATCTTAATATGTTATAGAACTACCAAAAAAATTACAAATAATATTTTTTATTAATACCAACCAATAGAATTTGGTTTATTATAAATATAAATCCAAATCTATCTATTCTCCATTTGCTGACATAAATAAAAGTTTTTTTGATAAATTTTTTAAAGGTGTAAATATGAATATAAAAATTAAAAAATTAAGAAAACAGATAAATAAATAAAAAACATAAGGAGGCAAAAGGAAAAGAAAATTGGGAACAAAATTAGTACTATATTTCCATTTTTTAATAATATTATTTATCCCATCTTATTTTAATTCATGATTTATTTTTTGAAATTTATTCAAATGTTATCGAAATTTAAAATAATCTTTATGAAATATTTGGAAGAAAGTTCTTAATAAAACGAATATAATTCACACTTTTAGCTGCAATTTAGGATATCACAGCCTATAAATATGCATAAAAATATCTTCAATTATCTGAAAATCCCTATTTTTACAGAGGTTTTTTTTCGAGTTTATCCATATTATTTTTTCATGTATTTTAGATAAATATTCTAAAAATTTTCATTGAATTACTTAGTCTAAATAAGAATAAATTCGAATAAATTTAAAATATTTTTTCTTTATAAATTATATTAAATTTAAACGCAAAAAAATATAATTTCAAACAATATTTAATCAATAATATTTTTAAAATAAGTAAAAAGAATAATAAATCAAATAATTATCTCAAATTAATAAATATCGTTTTTTATGAAACCTCAAATATATAAAAAATATTAAATTTCAAATTTTTCTGTTTGAATTAACAAATAAGAATTTTTTTGAAAAAATAAAATTATAAATAAAAAACTTGATTTAATTTTAATTTTAATTTATATAAATACATAGGAGGGTTTTGACATTATGATGACAGATTTAAAAAATTATATGTTTTTATAGTTCAAGCGGATTCATCACATTATTAAAAATTATTCAGATATCTAAAAATATTCTAATTAAAAACAATTTTTTCTTAAAAAATAAAAAGCATAATGGGCACAATTAATTTTTTTAAAAATGTCTCTATTAAAATTTTTTTTAAATAAAGTGTTGCTTTTATTATTATAAAACTCGAAAATATAACTTTGATAGATTTTAATTGAAAAAATTCAAGATATAATATATGTTTAATGTAGTTTTTATCTATTTTTATTATTATCATTTATTTATTTTGGATTAAATTTTAAACCAATAAATTAATTTAGTAAATAGAAAATTAAAAAAAAATCAATTTGATATTACCTATTCCCATTGAATTATGAAAAGTTTTTTTTTCAAAAATTTTTATAGTTTTTGCAACAGGGGGAATTTAAGACCCTAAAAATTGCTTTTTTTCACGTATTACTTATATTTTTTTATCTTTGAGAGTAATATTAAGAGATTTAATAATAAATATAGCTTAATATATGAGAAAATTTAAACCATAGATCTGTTTAAACATAAATAATATTATAAAATGTATAATTTAACACAAATATAATATATTTACTATTTTAAAATGTTTCCTTTTGTTAAAGTAGTTAAATAATCATTACGGATCAACATTGATTGTATATTTTTATATTTTATAAGAATAATCCACTATACCCGAATATTATTATTTTTATTGCTATTCATTATATTTTAACATTTATTTATTCAAATAATGATGAATTTCAATTTTTTAAAAACTGCAGTTTTTGAACGAGAAAAAATTTGTCCTGAATTTTTTTGCTTAAGCTTATATTTTGGGTTATTAGTTTCAATTAAACCAGAATAATATTGTTTTATTTGAATTTATAATAACTTTAGATCGATTTAAATGCTATTAATCTTCTTTTTTATATTATATATTTATATATTATTATATTATCTATATTCATAATGATCCAGTATTTTTTCTCTTAAGTGAAAATATTTCGTGATTCAGTGAGTCGATATCTTTGACTTATACTAGACTTAAAATCTGAAAATATAATCATAATCGTCTTGATTCTGGATAAAAATTCTACACAAGCCATATTGAATTTAATATCATATCTTTTGCAGTTAATATTATGTTAAATTGTTATGCTTTTCGATAGTAAATAAAATTTGCTCTTGATTTATACTATAGATTTGATCAGGAACACCCCAAATTTTATAATTTGGTAATAGTAAAGTAAATAATGTAATTTTTTTTTAAAAATATGATAAATATACTAGAATGGGATTTTTTTTAACAATAAATATTTTACGGGGCGAATTTATTTGGAAAATAGCTTTCAGAGTTCTGCACACTAAATAACCGATAACGACTAGAGAAAATTTTTAAATACTTTTTTTATTAATATTACATTGGATATATAAATAACTAGAGAGTTTTGTATCAAATAAAAAATTATAAAAACAATGAAGGGTCAAAACCCCTGAAAGAATTTTAAAACCAACGCATGTTATTTGTTTTGGATCTTAAAATCTATTTAAATGAAAACCAAAAAAAAGGATTTTACCCTAAAATTTACTAAAAACTGATAAGCCATCGAAAAAAAAAGATTTATTTTAAATTAAATTTTTAAGAAAAAAAATAGCTGAACTTTTTAAATTTTGATTTAAATGCTCATACCTAATATCCCCCTAAAATAAATTTAGAGTTGATAAATATAATTACAAAAAATATCTACGTTTTTTGAATTAACTAATTTATATAATTATGATTTTTGTTTTTTGTTTTTTAATCCTGAATGTAAAATTTTAATGGGTGAGAAAAAAAAGTAAAAAAAGTAAAAAAATTTAGAGTGAAGGCTTGTTCCTTTTTTTCTTATTAGAAGTAAAATAAACCTTTGTTAATATATATTTATAATTATTGATAAAATTTACACCTGTATTCAAACTAAAAGAGAAGTAAAATGATAAAAATGATAAATATTTATAATATTATCTATTTTATCTATTTTTTAGATATTGGTCTATAAATTGAATTCTCTATAAAAAAAGCAAATGAGAATTGGATAATTTTGTACGCTTAAATGTCTTTATTATGAGAGGGATGGATTATGTGAAAAAATATTCCTATTTTAATAAAAAGATTAAATAAAGGTTTAAAAATTGAAAAAAATATTTATATTTAGCACCGAGAACCCTTATTTATCAATAAAAGCTTCATTTTACGTTGGGAAGTTTTAAATATTTGTTTGATTACAACAAAAACAACAATATTTTATTATTTCAATATTTACCCCATTTCTAAATAATTTTAAAGCTAAAAATAAAATAATTAATTTTACTAATTACGTTCTAAATATTATTTTTTTCAATATCGGAGTTTATCAGAAGACCATTATGGAAATATCACGGATAATAATATCAATTTTATAAAGTTAAATATGTAAATTGTATCTTATGAATTTTTATGTTATTTTCACCCCCCCCCCTCCCTCAAAAAAACATTATAAACCTAATCAATATTTGCGATAAAAAAATTTCGAATTTTTCATACTTCAAAATAATCCGAATCATTTTTATTTTTAATATTTAAATTCTACTGGAGGCTGCCAGAAATAAAGCCAAAAAAAAACGGAGATAGTTTAGGATAAAACTCAAATACATAATTAATATTTTTTTCATAACGAAGTATTGAATAAAGAGCTTAGAGCTATGTAAATATCTCATTAGAAAATTCAAATAATTTTGTGAAAACCCAATTTTAGAAGTTAAACAGTTAAAATAATTCCAAGTAAATATTTAATAGTATTTTATTCTATTTTTTGGAGGTTTTAATTAGTTTGATATTTTTTTTATAAAATATTCTTTGTTTAGATCTTATAAATCATTTATAAAATTATAGAAAACATTGGTTTAAATATTTAACATCTTTATAAGAATGTCGCCGCAATCTAAAAAAAATAACAAAATATACTAGATCATCTATATATGATTTTATTATGTTGTTTTTCATTTAATAATTAAAGATATGCTTTTATTAATAAACTCCACATCAACTTAAATATTCCCAGAAAAATATATCTAATCAAGATATGAATTATTATTTATTATTTTAAAGAGTTTTTTTATATTTAATAAAAAAATTGTTTCAATTTAGCAACTTTTTTTTCCTTTCTACTTGATGTTTATTCTTTAAATTGATTAATGATCTATAATATATAATTTCTAATTTAGCTACAATTCTAGGTTTATATCCTTTATATAGATATATTTTGTATTATAACAATTTTCTCTCTACAGATATGATTTTATATGATTTTAGGATATTATATACTTCTCCAAACTATTTTTTCAATTTTTGACCATTATAAAAAACTGCTCTTATTTTTTTTGTATATATTATATATTTTATGAGTTTATGGTACTCAGGTTACGCATTTTCTTATTAAAATTATTTTTTTAAAAAATAATTATGAAATAAAAGGAGATAAATTTATTATTAAAAATAATTTTCCATTAAGTAATTTGGCTCCTAAAATTAAAAAACGAGTTTTATTAATCTTAAATTATTTGAACCATAAAAAAACTCATTTTTTAAAACTTGAGGGGCTTTCAAAGAAAAAACTCTCATTTTTGCAATAAATTTTACTAAATATCATTTTTATTGAAAAAAATTGACGGGGAATTTCAATAAAAGAGAATAAGAAAGAAAACAGATAATCATAGCTTATATTAAATTATTTCCTTTTTAATTTATAATTTAATAACTCAGGAATATTTTTACAAAATTATAATAATATTATAATAATATTATTTATTCGATTCAGTTTTCCAAATTTGAATTTCCAAGTTTTTTTTTAGTTTTATATTACAGATTAAAAGAATTATCTTTATTGAAATGGCTCTGAAAACCCCTACTTGTTTCGAGTTATGATAAATAAAACCATAATATCCCTAAATAAAACATAGTATATCATATATATAAATTAAAATATATAAAATTTTAATTACAAAAACGATCCAGTTAAATATTTAAATACCCTACTTTCACAAAAAACAACTATTAACCACTAAAACGTATAAAAATACCAAATATTTTTGTTTAATCGTGGATAGATAACATATATATATATATATAGATTTAGATTTAGATTTAGATTGTAGGAAAAAAATATCAAAGAAAATATATTTAGATTTCAATATATAATAATACTTTCATACCAATATCTGTAATATTTTATTTCGGTGTATTTTTTTAGAAAAGACTATTATTTTTGTATAAAGGTGTCAAAATCCAGAATTTTTTTTAAAAAGCCACATTCAATACCTTATTAACCAAAAATTTCGGCTTTCTTCTTTTTGTTTTACTGAATATTTGTAGATTTCATTTTTAGAATTTTTTTGAGAGATAATCAAGTTAAAATTATTATTTTTAAATGATATATAATGTTTAAATGGCGCAGTATTATTAATAATTTCGCCTGAGAGTGAAATACCTTGCCGTGGTTTAGGGGCTTAATAGTGTAATTTTCGAAGTACACTAGACCAAAATTTCACATAGCGTTGTACTATTCTTGGTTGGGAATAGTAGAGACAGCGCACAGCGATTCTGAGGACAGTGATTCCAGAAGAGGAACATCTAGAAACAGGAGGAACCGATCATTTAGCACAGCTGAGACATAATCTAATACACAAGTCCAGAGTTCGACAGTCAGAAGGATCTCAACATCTAACAGCTATTTGTAGGAAAGCCATTTCGATCAAACCCGCGTTTGGGTAGGAGCCTAATTTTATTAATCCTGTTAGAAGTAGACTCTGAATAGGAGCTCAGTAGATTCAATGAGCTATTGTTCATTGACAAAGAACTTAATTCTTGATTGCACGTAATCCCAGTCATCCAGCCTACTTGAAGCAATTTAAGGGGGGATCTTTCGGTTGGTAGATTGAACCCTTTTCCCGTAAGTACGCAGCCTGTAGTCCGGCAGAGGAGCTTATTGTAGTTAGGATAATAGTAATATCTATAAGAATTTTTCTTTTTTTCATATTTTTTTAGTATAGTTTTTAATGACGTTATCTTCCAATATAATTCTGTGATACAAAAAAAAAATTAATGATTTTCAACTATTTAAAGTAAAAAAGGCATACAAATCCAATATATATAACACAATTTTCGTGATTTTTAACTTTATGTAAGAATGATTTTTACTTAAATTTCAAATTTTAGACCATAAAATTTTAAATAAAATAGGCGAAAAAACACTTAAATTTTTATAATATTTATGCAATGGCGGTATTACTGTAAAAAAGCAAAGGTACATTATGTTTTTAAATTCCATAATATATACTAAATATGTAATTAAGGGCACTTAAATCAATTGATTTTTTTTAAGTATACGGATATATAGGATATAAATCAAGAGATTTTTTGAGTATATTTTTTGAAAAATGAATTTTTGATTCATCTATAATTTAGAGTTTTATACAAAATGATATTTTTGATCAATGAAAATTAAGATTTATTCGCTGCAAAAAATTACTCGTTTAAATTTGAATAATTAGTATTTTTTGACCATCATTTTTTACTAAACATCTGATTCTAGTTCCAAATATATATATATTTTTTAAATGAAAATGATTAAAATCATTTGATATTTTTTTTATTAAAGTAAAAATATTTTAAAATGTACTAAAATCTATATATATAAAACGAGAATTTTAAAAAATGGCTGCTAGATACCGTTTTAAAACTAGGGTTTATAGATTTTTTCGATATTACTTCCAAAGAAAATGAAAAAAACTGGGGCTAAATATCACTAAAGTAAAAAATCAACTAGTTAAAAGATAAATCATAAATTTTTGATAAATTGAAAGCAATTTGAACCTATTCTAAATTTTTTTTACACTTTATTGGAGTAATACAAATAAGGTTTAATTTAGTAAAACATGACAAAATATCAAATGAAAGGTACCTCATTAGGCCATTTTTTGTATTATTATTATTATTTTAGATTGATTGATTGATAAATATAATTTTAATTTAATAATAAAAAAAAATTAAATGTATTTTTAACCGAAATTACGATTTAACCAGTAATAATTTTAAGATCATAAATTTATAAATATAATAGATCTGCTAGTCAATCTAGAGTATTTTCTTTCTGAGAAATAACAAATTTTGTAATTTTATTAATATTTCAGAGTCAAAAGATATAAATAAATAATTAAAACTGGATTTTAAAAAAATTACTATTAAATATAAGTTAAATATAATATTTTATTTTATAAAAAGTAAAAAAGCTATTTTTTACGTTTTAAAGGTTCTGTAAATGACAATCTTGTATATATATTATTTTCACCTTTATATTGATAAATATGAATAGCTTTAAATGTTTTTTTTTGAAATATTAAAGAATAATTAATAGAAAAAAAATCCCTTAAAATATTTTCTTAAAAGAGTGATTAAATTTGGCGATTAAAAATCATCTGAAAATAAAAACCTTAACAAAAAAAATTATCTAATTTTAAATTATAAAGAGTCAAATTAAATATTAATATATATATTAGAAAAATAGTTATTCGAAATATCTTAACCATTTGTATCCTTGTTTCATATTTATACTAGAAGAAATCTCATCAAAAATTGAAATGTAAAAATTCACATTACAGAAATTTAACAATTGAAATATATGAAACCAAAAAAATAGTGAAAATTGCTTAAATTTTTTCCATTTAATTTATCACTGTAAATTTAATAATATGCTCTTTTTATCATAAAATATTATTAATGACTAATTTACCAAAAATATTTCTTTTTCAGAAAAAAATAAGTAATTGTTTTGAAAAAATATCTTAATGATAATTTAATCTTGATATCATGAAAATTAAAAATATTAATTTTGACATTAAAACCTTATATCAATATAATAGCTAAAAATAATCACGGATAAAAGAATATAGATCATGGTGGTATTCAAAAAAAACTATTAGTATAAATAAATTAAAGCCATTAAATTATAAATTATTTAATAAAAACAAAAAATCGAAATAAAAATACCCACAAAATTAGACAATAATATCGGAAAATGATTTAGATTTAAAACTAAGTACGGTACTGAAAAATAAAGAAATAATTACATACAAAAAATAAAAGAAGTCGAAATTATTTTTTTTAAAAAATTATATTCATAAATACAATATAATCAATTTAAATCAAACATTCGAGTTTTTCGATGGAAAATTACATCTGAAAATTGTGTAAATGAATAGAATATTTTTGGAACCAAATGATATTTTAAAAATTTATGAGTTAATATTAATAAAGTAGGCTCAACATTTCTTTCTTATATAAAATTAAAATTAAAATTAAAATATTATATATCTGAGTGAAAAAAATAAAAATCTTATTTGAGTGATTTATAACTTTTTTATTCATTCTTTTGATAAATAATAATTAATTATCCTTTTTTAATATCGATAATTACTCTATAGTTCAAATTTATTAATGGAAATTGGGACTAAAAAAATGTTAAATATTGTTTTTATTGCTTTCTTGTTTTTCTTTTTAAAATATCCAGTGAAAAAAATAATTCTGTTGTATCAATTCTAAATTAAATAGAATTTTCGATATTAATATAAATTTGAATTGGGATTGTATAAAAAAAGTATACAGTATCAAAAAAATCAAATTTTTGAATATTAGCGACTAAAATTAATTTAAGAACTTTTTCCTAATGTTTTTATATCAGAAAATCAACGAATAGTTTTTTATGGAATTTTCTGACTTAATAATTACGTTGAGATAGCTAAAAATACTAATATGCGTGACTTTTCAGATTTATTTTGTCTTTTTTACAAAAAATTTACCATATTTTGTAGCTTTTTCCTCCATTTTTTTAACATTAAAAGATAAATAATTAAAAATTTATACGCATTATTAAGAATTTGTAACAATATCACCAATTACTAATTTTTGGATTCTTTTTTCGAAAATGTCGGCGATTTTGGTTAAATTTTTACTTTTTTAAGCATTAAAACAAATTTTTATTTTTAATATCCAAGTCCATTTTCATTTAATATATTTATAAAAACTCCAATAATAAGATGTTTTTATAAAATATTATTTAATATTTATATTTTCAGTTAGTTATTATATATAAATATTAAATAACTAAAATTATTTATGTAAAAAATTATTCGGATATTTTGATGCCATTTTATTAAATTTATAGCTATATCTCAATAATATAAGTATAAAATCAATACATAAACTTATATTATTTATTTAAATAAAAATTTAAATATTTTTCACCTCCCCCCCCTGTACCTCGAAAAAATAATAATTAAAGCTAATTAATAGATATTAAAAACCAAAAGAAAAGCCCCTAAGAATAGTTAAAAACACCATTTTAACCTCTATTGAATTTGAAAAAAATTAAAATGTTCCTATTGAAAAATATCTATTTTGTCACCCCTAATATAATAACCAATTTTATTTTATCAAAATTTAAGATGGTTTAATATTTGATTTTGATTTTATATGATTTTCAAAAAAATAAATTCATTTATACCTATCAAGTAATATTATTTTTAAAATATATAAAGAGAAAAAAAAACTTTTATATTCTAATTTAAATTTTTATTTAAATTTCAGATTATTTTTTTCAAAATATTTTCTTCTCAAAAAGTTAAACATTAGAAATTTTAATTTCCAGATAAAAATATAATAATAAATTTTATTGCATCATTAAGAGATATTTTTTCATTTATTCTAATGAGATATACAGCCTTTTGATTCATAATTAATCTGAAGTTTTTTGGATATGAATTTGATTTGATTTCAAAAGAATTACTTAAAAAGCCACCCATATTTTTTAAAATAAGGATAAAACATTAATAAAAATCACAAGTAAAAAAATAAACCCAAATATATTTTTTGAAGAATGTTATTTGTACAATACGTATATTTTTAACTTAAATATATCATTGAATTAAAATTAATATAAATATTATCGGATGTACAAATATTAAATCTGGATAAGATAATTTTAACCCAAATAAATCTGCAAGTATAGTTTAAATGTCGTTATAGTCAAATTTTTAGTAAAGAGTGATAAAATATACATTAATTAATAATTTTGAAACAATTTTTAAATAAAATTTGTTTTAGAAATGCATTCAATCAACCTAAAACCAATTTAATTATTTGGATTCTAAAATTAAAAAGTTATTAAAATGAAAAATGTAGCCTTATTTTTTAATTTTAAAAGTGATTATAAATATTTGAAATTATTAAGAGATATTTAAATAACAAAAGAAATATTTTAATATTTTCATATATATATTTATATAATTTAAATAAATATTAGGTGCGATTTATATTTTTTGCTAATTAATAAGAAAAAAATGTGATTTATTTTCTATTTTTCTTAAGAAGTACCATTTAATAAGCATTCAAAACGCAATAATGATCTTAGAAATAAAATTTCATTAAATTGATTTTGAAGTATAGCATTTTAATCATTTTACATAAAAAAATTTAGATATTAGTTTAGTATAATTGTTTATAATTGAATAAAGAGTATCATTTATTTTATCTGATAAAAATATAAAAAAAATTACGAAAAAATGACGGACATAAATTAATCTCTAGCATATTTTTTTATTAGTTATAAAATGTTAAATGTGCAAAAAAACATTCCTTTTCTAAAGTTAAATCTATTGTATCATTTTATTTAAATAAATAATACTATAAGAATACTTTTTTTGAAATATAAAATTATCATATCAGGAAGTATATATTTTTTATTATATATATGTAGCGAGTTAAATTTATATATTTTAAAATGATTAATTATCATTTTTGGTTCCAAAAATTTTAATATGCAGCTTTGTTCAAAAAAAAAAACCTTGTATTTATATGATATTTTATATCGCGCGTTTTCGTTTTTTTTATTCTTCGATATTTATAAGCATATTTTATGCTTCAATTTTGTTTTATTTATTTTTAATAGGGTTGGTATTTTAAAATGAAGTTTAAAACACAAAATATTCAAATGAAGCGATGCAATAAATTTAAAAATTACAAAAATAATTTTTAAATTTAGAAAAAGATATAAAATATTATCCCTGATTAACAACTTTTAGCGCGAAGAGCTGATAATTAAATAATGGTATTTTAAATTTCAGTGTTAAATTAGTTTAAATAAACGGATAAACCATGATCATCTTTCAAATTTATTATTAACGTGGTGTGTAAAATAGGGAATGAGGAAAAAATCTGTTTTAAATATTATAATTTTTTTAAGCCACGAAAAATCAGTTTGGAAAATCGAAGTAAAAAAAATACTTTGTCATATTAATTTATCCAAAATATAACCAAGTTAGCATTGGTTATTATGTCCCAATAAATTTCACAGGAAGGATAAACTATAAAAATAATTCCAAAATAGATAGAGGAAATAAATCTGAAAAAATTTACCTGCTAAAATTTGCACTTTAATTAATCGAACTTCAAAATAATACCTATACGTGGATGGTTTTAGATAATTATAGAGAAGTATGGTGATTCCATTTACTAGTATTTTATTTAACTGGGGGCATTAAATATACCTGAAAGAAGTATTTTTTTACACCTTTTAATACCTTCCCCTCTTTTAGATAATGAATTATGTTTCAAAAGTGTTTATCATTTTTGGGGTCTTTTCATTTTTTTAACCCTGAAAAGCAGTGATATTTCACAATTTCAACAATTGAAATACAATTAAAGTCCAGACCTCTATCTAAAATTTATTTTTAATCAAAGAATTTAAATATTCTCTGTGGTTTGTAAAGTTAGGTATTAGTGAATTATTTGATCATTTGGTTTAGTTATTTAAAGTATCTGAGTTTTATTTTTTTTGGAGTTAAAGACTTTTAACTACTTTTATTTTCAAGAGTAGTTTTTATTTTTTTAATTTTTATGAAAAAATTGATCGAGATGATATTATATGTACTACTAAAATTTATCTTTTTTTTTTTGCTGATATTTATTTTAGAGAACTAAAATCTATTGGCCATCTAAAAAGAATTAAAAAATCTTTATTTCTATTCTAAAAACATTTAAATTTTGATATTTAACTTTCCATTAATTTAGAACTGGCCATTAGGCTTTCACTTAAGGTATTATATAGACAGCTAAATTTTACTTCTACGAGTTAATTTAGATATCAAAAAAAAAAACTTCTGCTTTTGAATAATTGAGATATTAAGGAAATTTTTAAAAATATATCTGGAGGGTATAAAAAACAAAAATTCCAACTCAATTGACTATATCGATCTAAAAAATCCACTATCACCTTTTCTTACTGAATTTTTTTTGTATATAATTAAACTTTTTGAGCTGGCCACTGTTTTTATTAATCGGCAGACCTGATAGAAATCAAGATGAATCAATACCTCAATCTTAAAATATTGCGCTTACGCATATTTAAAATTAGAAATCCAGATTAAAAATGGAGTAATTATTAGGATAAGGATATTTGATTCAAAAAAATATTTCTCATTTTTCAGATATCTTGTTAAATAAAATTTTATCCATTGTATAAAAAATTTACAACTAATATTCGAAATCTAGGTATATGTGGTTGTACATATAATAATATTTTAAGAGGATCTATATTTATCCTAATAGACTTTTTGTAAACTTAACTATTAGTCCTAAAATTATAGCTTATTTTCAGAGTTGAATAATTCCACAAATTACTAGAAATCATTTAATTATAGACCATTCGATTATTGATTAGATAACATACTTTTTTTTTTACAATTTATCAACAGCATCTTGATCCCCTAATTTTATTATCAAATTTTATTTTTATAAAAGAACCAGATAATAAGTTTAAAAATTATGGTTATTATATCTGATTTCTCTGGAAATTTTTTGTAACTTTCACTATTTTTTTTAAAATTTTAAATTTTTTTCAAAATTTTTTTTCTTAATTAAACAAACAAGTGGAGGGTTGAAGGGCTGTTTCTGTTTCTTTTCATCAATATACTTAGTTAAATCATTAATTTTTTAGTCTAAAATTATTATCCTTAAAGATTTGCTAAAAAATATTATCTTTCTCCTGCAGGTCTGTAATAATAATTTATGGAATAATTATTTGGTTGGTTTGATTTTTGGCAGCTTTTTTTTCTTATCTTGTGATTTTGATGAAAATAATTTCTATATTTTTTATAGAAAGAATTATGTTATTAGTCGCTATAATCCATCCCATTCAATCAGATTCATTTCTAGATTAAATTTTATTAACATAATGTCCTAAATAGCTCATATACCATCATTTCGGATTTGAAGGATGAGTGGGTTTTTTTCTGATAACGAATTAAGTCTATCAGCCCTAATTATAAAGGTAAGATGTTTGAGCTGAGCTCCCATTTTTTCCTATCTTCATTTGGGGAAATAATATATATACTCAGCCATCGTCCTTACCCTCACCCTCACCTTGTTTCCCTTCCCCAACCGTGGGGATTTTAAAACCAATCACCTGGAAATATACATATAGGTGTAGGTCCCAACATACAGTAGCACCCCGCTTAAGTACGCAGATTGAATCTAGGTTAAAAAAGTGCGCACTTAAGCGGGGTACTACTATAATCCAATAATTTTTTTGATTTGATAATTTTTATCCAATCGAGTTTATTAAATTTTACCTGAGATTATTGAACATCTAAAATCCCATTTGAATTATAGGATTACAAAAGGGGTGCGCACTTAAGGGAGTGCGTACTTAAGCGGGGTGCTACTGTAGTATTAAATGACGTTTATTTGTAACGGAAATCTCGCATTTGCAAGAGGAAAAGCTAGTTTTTGTTTTTTTTTTCTTTCAAGAAATTTATTTTAAAAAATCCCAAAATGTTATAAAAACATGTGGCTTTTTGTGTTTAAAAATTTAAAGATAAAAAAACTAGGATTTTCTGAATATATCCGGTCCGTTGTTACAATATCCAACCAAGAGTGATTATTCCCTGAAAAAATATAACAATGTGCACTTTTAAGGATCACTTATTGAACCTTTAACTATTCTCAAGGAACTTCTCATAAGTCTAGTACACCTTTCCGAGTCTTTTCCATATAATAAAGATCTTAAATAGGGTCCAGTTATGTTGACTTTTTAGTGCGAATTGTATCCAACCAACTTAATGGGTAAACTTTAATTAGATACCTAATCTGTTTTGTATATTTAGTATTCGTTTCTATTTTTGGGCTTGGGTAGCTGGCTGGATTAATATGTTGGTGAACTTTATTATACCATTCCACCAATGGGTAAGATCTGGACTGCTTTTATTCTACCTAAAAATCAGGTATTTCATTATTCTGCTTCAGAGAAGCTATTTTGGTATCTCACCATTTGCTAAAAGTTAATTCCACTGATTGGCTTTTTATTGGAACTAGCCCTATAATAACATATTTTCTGAGTCAGATGCTAAATTGACACAGCTATTGGCTGTATATATTTTTAAAATTTAACTCAACACCATGAGACAATTAAGGTAAATATGTTTTGCAAATCAGATAGCATTTTAATGTCACAATGCAGAACCAGGTAATGAAATATAGGGTCCTATTTGATGAAAATAGAGAGTGATATCTTTGAACACTTTTGCAGAGCTGATTTGCCAATTCCACAAATCTGGACTATCAATCGCATGGATACATGCCGTTTTTAAATATCAAGAAAAATATAGTAGTATTATTAATACTTAAATCTAAATCTCGATTTCCTATCTTAAAATATTTTCTTTTCAGTAGTCTATGCATCTATTGATGACCATTATAAACTATTTCAATTAGGTCCTTTTTTCTTCTTTACACTCTAAGATTGCATCATAATTAATAATTCGTAAAAAATTGATATTTAAAATTTCTCTGGAAAAGCCTTTCACATTTCTTAGTTTGGTGTTATAGATTGTCCTATTTTCTTCCTAAAAGATTACTCGTTCTCTTAGCCGATAATAGAAATCAGATAGGAGAGGTTAAATGCAGAAATGAGCTCAGATAATTTGACAAACATATTAGTTTCTGCAAATCTAGAACACCTGTTGCCTGGGTAATTTTTTTCGATATTTTGTCAAATAAAATCTAAATTTTTTCAATTAAAAGTGACATTTTGATATAGTTTGAATTCTCTTGGTATTCAAGGCTACAGCTCATTGGCTCAAGTAATAATTCATCTTCGTTTCTTTAATTATTGGCACTTATACAAATATTATATCGCAATATAGCTAAGATCAGAGAATTATAGTAGAGTGGGTGCTATTTCGAAGAGAGATCAGGAACAACTATCTGAACTAATAGCATATCTTCGAAGCGAATTGAATATTCAATCGGATTCCCCAGGCAATAATTACAATGTTTCAATAGGAAATCAACAGGATTCTGATTTGTTGGAGGAGGGTAGTTTCGGCAGCCTTTCCGATCCTGATCCTTATCCCGAAAGCGACTACAGGTCTGATTCATATAGTAATGATTACAATGAAAATATGTATGAAACCGAATGGGAGATCGAGGGCGATATCCCCAGCGAAGATGAAGTTGACCCTCAGTGGAACTCTATGCAATTAAGGATCAACAGCGGAGTTGATCCTGATGAACAAAAACCCCAAAGAATCATCAGGGAGGGTACATCGACTAAAAACGCCTTACTCAATGCATATGGCATGCCTACAAACAAGAATACTACAAATCGCTCAAGCTCAAATTATAAACCCATGCAAAGTAGTCCCCCTATTTCACAATCACCTGGTGGTAAAATCTCTGTATGTGTAAGAAAAAGGCCTTTAAGTAAATCTGAATTGCAAAGAGGTGAAGCAGATATAATAGAAACTGGAGTTGGAATGCTATCAGTTCATGAAAACAAGAAAAAAGTTGATCTAACCAAGTATATAGAGGAGCATCGGTTTTATTTTGATCAGGTTTTTGGGCAAAATGATGATAACAGTATAGTTTACCAAAAATCAGTCTCACCTTTAGTCACTCAGATTTTCAATGGGGGGAATGCTACCTGTTTTGCTTATGGCCAAACTGGTAGTGGTAAGACATACACTATGTTAGATTCAAATGAAGGTCTTTATATTTTAGCTGGTCAGGACATCTTCCAGAGACTAAAAAATCCTGAATATAAGGGAACTCAGGTAGTTGTAGTTTTTTATGAAATATACCTCACCGATGTTTATGATCTGCTAAATGATCGTAAAAGGTTGCACGTTAGGGAAAAAGCTAACCACAATGTATGTATTAAAGATATTGCTGAGGTTTCTATCACTTCTGTTAATGATCTTTATTCTGTATTTGAGTATGGAAATAAAAACAGAAGAATCGGTTCTACTGGTGCAAATTCTGAATCTTCAAGATCCCATGCTGTGATGCAAATTCAACTTCGTAGACCTAAAGGCACAAATCCCATAGGTCATACAGTTGGAAAGCTCTCATTCATTGATCTTGCAGGCAATGAGCGTGGCGCTGATCGGGGGGATTCTCAAAAGGATTCCACTGTCCGTAGAGAAGGTAGTGAAATAAATAAAAGTCTACTGGCTTTGAAAGAATGTATCCGTGCTTTAGATATGGGCAAAAGTCACCAGCCTTTCCGTCAAAGTAGACTTACCATGGTTTTAAGGGATTCTTTTATTGGAAATTCTTTATGTTGCATGATAGCCACTGTTGCCCCAAATTCATCTAATTGCGACCATACATTGAACACTTTGAGATATGCGGACAGAGTGAAATCAATACGCGGAAAATCCCATTCTCAAGGCTCTGCTAAAAGTTCGCCTAGACATTCCAATGGCTCAAAAAATATTCCTAACAAGAAATTGCTAAGCCTTCCAGTAGCAAAATCTCCATTAAAGTTACCTCGCCAAGTATCAGGATTGAACATGAATGTCATACCTAGAAAACCTCAATTTGCCCCAAGGAAAAGCATGGGTACCATTTCCAACGAAAAGCCGGAAAAAAGACGGTCTACTGAAATAGGCCTCGGCCCATCCCAAAACTTTATTTCTAGAGACAAACAAGATCCATCTTCTTTTAATAACATGAGGCCAGTTAAATCAACTGTAACTTTTAATCCCTCAATATCTTTAGCTAAAAAGAATAGCTCTGAATCATTCCTAAAAATTCCTACTAACCCCAAATTCTCACAGAAATCGCTTAATAATCCTGAAATAAGTAGGATACCTAAAACAGCATCCAAGTTCTCAACTGGGTCTTCTCCTAAGTCTCCCAAAAATATTGGTTTAAAAAACTTTGGAGGAACACAAATTGAAAAAAGAAGGCTGTATTCATCTGAAAAAATTGACGATATTTTAAAACCCAATGTAAATCGATCTATTGACCTCGATAATTCAAATCCCTTTAAAAATAAGCTCGTAAACCAAAAGTCTCAACAAAGTCCCCTAAATATTAGAAACCCAGAAAAAATATCGATACAAGGACTCAATAATGCCAATATTAACCAAGATACAAGCGTCAGAGTCGACAATACAAGTCCAACATCTAATTACAGTTCATCAGTCAGTTCTATCAACCACAGAAATATTTCTTCGGATGAGTTTAAAGGAAAATTGAGCTCCAAATTTTCTGACCCCAAAAAACCAGGCTCTGAAAACCCTAATGCCATTATGTTCAGAGATTGGGCTATGTCTTCTAAAAACAAAAAGACCCATTATTCCAAATTAAACGATTCTGTAAACGATTTCAATAAACTAAATCTCAACAGCGCTAATTCTGATCGTAAATCCTTTGAAGAAGATAATTATAATGAATATCGTCAAATCTCCACAAACCCTTTGGATCTTTACAGTAATCAACATCAAGATTATAAAAAAGACGATTTAGATCTCGATTTTGATAAATTAAATGATTTTTCTAGCGGTAGATACAGTGGCACAGAAAAAACTGCGAGTATTAACGAGAAAATTATGGATTCAGTTGGAAAATTCATTAAACTGCATGCTCAGCACGTTCAGTTTTTGAAAAGTGCCTGTGAAGAGGAGATTTTAGCACTATCAGACTATGTATCATTTATGGAAAAAACTTCTAGCCGTATCTCTGATTCTAATTTATCACGGTATGACAAAAAATTGTCAGAAACTGGTGTTTCTCATATTAATGACCCCGAGTTTATTAAAACTGTAGCCTCTCTTAAGGACCTATTTATTTCCGAAGAATTAAATGAATCCAAAGCTTACAGAGTGGATAGAATCGACTCGCAAAATGGATCTTCTATAGAGGTTAGCAGAGACGGCGTGATAGCTAGTTTTAAATCAGTGGACGATGCCAAAACGCATTTTGCATCTGAATACGCAGCGCAATTGGACTTTATTTTGGAGGCAGAGATTGAGGAAATAACTGGAATGAGGATGGAGTTGAAAAATTTAATTTCAAACAATTTGAAATAAATACACATTTCACCATTTTTAACAAATTAATTAATTTGTAAGCTTTTTTTTTAGTCTTAAAGAGGTTATTGGAGAAGATTGTATTTCAATCATTATATTAGTGTTTCATATTCATCCGACATTTACTAAATGTTCGTAAGTTGAATTTTCAATATTGTAAAACTATCTAATTATAATTCACGTAAATCAGATAGTATTGAGGTTTTTGAGAACTTCGTGAAAGAGGAAAATATATCACAACCACGAATTTATTCGTGCAGGAATTAAAAATAATCAAAATCAAAAAAGTTAAAGGGGGATATGCATACATGATTTTATTAATGGTTTTTAAATTAGAAGACCAAAAGCTATGGTTAATTAGTAAGTTGGTACACGCGGTTGCTTTTTTTAACCAAATATCCCTGCTCGTTTAATCTATCTATGGCATCTTTAAAATTACCAATTTCTGCGTTTATTTCTATATTTTTTTTTGAAAAAAAAAAGGTATTGAGATTAGTTGTAAAACATGTTAATAATTAAGTGTTTTTCAAAAAATAAAAACAAAAACAATAAAAATTACCTTTGGCGGCAGACATAAGCATATCAGTGGTGAAGATGTTATTAAATCTCATCTGACTAATCTTTGACAAATGGGAGACAAATCTATTCACTTCACTGCGCCTTGACATACCTGAGCCCATTTGAGATCGGTTAAAATCTAATATTCCATCTTCATCCTCATAAGTTTGCAGTAAGCTTGAATTCATGATTTGGATTACATCCTTAGCATCCTGCTCGGTGACAATTTCCCTTAGTTCAGATCTAGCCCTAGCTTCGCCGAGCCGAATTAAAGCCTCAAGTTGCCGAGTAGTTATCGGAGTAGTATCATTTTTGTGCTTTGATCTCAAATCTAAATAGAACGATTGCAAAACAGTTTTCGCCTCATTGGATAGTACAGGATGAACGTATCTCCTAGCATAAGCTATGTATACACGTAAAAGCTTTTTTGGTATGAGGTCAAGGTTCTCATCTGGAAGTAACTGGAGACGCTTTTGAAGGCTTTCTGCAGAGGAATCGAGCTCTTGGGTGGAGCTGAATCCTGAATCCCAGACTTCGCTTGGTTCTTGACTTTTTCCAGAATGAAGCTATTTATACAAGAATGTAACAAAATATTATATCATTCCAATAAAATTTCCTATACTGAATTTACCTTCATAACATGTTCGGATAAATACTTGTCTTTTTCGGTATTAGGTCTATCGAGAAGAATAAAAACTAGATCAAAACGCGATAAAAGAGCACTGTTCATCTTTAAGTTTTCGGAAACTGTTTTGCTTTTACTGGAAAAATAATATTAAATATATAATTAAAGTATTAAATATAATGTATAATGTATATTGTATATTGTAAAAATTGTAGTCGTATAATCCTGTTCTTTTAAAAAAAATAAAAAAACAAGTTTACTTATAATGCCCACCAACTGGGTTTGCAGCAGCTATGAAAAAATGAAAAATTATATTTGGTCACTTGAAAGGCATATAATTTAAATTAAACCTAAAAAGAGTTAAGATAGATGGTCAATATTTTTTATTTATTAAATTACCTAGCACTGATGCTCTAGCTGGGAGTGAACAGACTATCCCCGCCTTTGCTATGCTTTAAATGGGAATTTTAATATGAATTTTTTAAGGAATGAAATAAAAATATCGTTAAACCTAGATATATTTAAATAAAATACTGGAGTTTTAAAAAAATAATATGGCTTACCTGACAGATTGTTGTTCCATTGCTTCTAACAAAGCATCATAGTTAGAGCCCATTTTATCGAACTCATCTATACAACAACAACCCTGATCACTGAGAACCAGCGCACCTAATATATACAACAATGGTAATTTAGAAAAAGAAGAATTCAGGAAATGAAAATAAGTAATACCAGCTTCCAGTGCGAAATCATTAGAACCCGGCTCTTTAACCAGAGTAACAGTGAGACCCGTGGTGGATATTCCACTACTACCGCATACATATACGCCTCTAGGCGCTATACTTGCAGCTGCAATTAGCATTTGAGATTTACCAAGCCCAGGGTCACCTATCCATAATTAATATTTTTGGTATAGGAAATGAGAGATAATATAAAATTTATAACTTTTTCATCCAATATATTTTTAAAAAAGATTGATATAAATTAATAATATTTATTAATAAAAATATTAATTTGGGTTTTAATTGCGTTTTAATTACCTACTACCAAAACGTGGGGATTGTGCCTAATATTTATAGAACCTCTAGAAGAAGACTTCCTTTGTCTGGCACCAAAAACGCCTAGTAGTAAACCGGCTAACAAAAAAAAAAGTTAATTACCAATTTATAAAAAAATTTTAAAAATAAAAAAAAATGAAAATAGACTAAAAACCTTTGACCATTTCATGTCCAAAAATAGAGGGGCTAAAAGATTGAACTAAAAGTTTAAATAAGTTTTTTTGGGCATAAGCATGCCTTATAAACTCATAATCTGATGGAGAAAACCCAGAAGTATTAGCAAGCGAAGCTCCTACGCCTCCACCATTGGCTTCGCTCACTTTGGATATATAGATTGCGTCAATATAAAGACAGTATAGAGAGTTGGGTCTTTGCCTTCCTTTTCCTATTTAAATTTGTGAGTGAGTTTATTACTAAGAAAATAGGGTTATTGTACATATTAATACATATTAAAGGAATGAAAAATGATGGATAATAAATTTTGGAAAGTAGACTAGCCTTCATCTGAACTCAATACTTTGAGGATTCCAGTACATTCAATAAAATCTCCAGGAACAACGCTTTCACAGAGATCGTTTGTTAGCTCTACACTAACAGTGCGGGGCATTCTACCATCCTCTTTTCTATCATCAGATATCTTTTCCTGGATTCTAGTTGTTTAAAGAGTGTTATATGTAGGTTTGAGGGTTAAATAAATCTTTGTTTGAAATACAAACTCAAGAGAATAGTGTTGTGCGCCAATGATATGAGAAGTATAAGTCATTTTTTTACCTTAGTTGTTGCCAATCAATGGTTTTTGTTTCATTAAAGTTGTTTCTATCGGGGGTAAAATTGTGACTAAAGCAACCAGTAGTATAACATTTGCTTGGGGTTTCATAATTCCCATCAATAGCTTCAACTATTATATCTCTGCCGCATCTATTACAATTAAACTTTGTACTAACTAGCAAAGGGCGAGTCATTGAAGTACGGACGACTGGAAAGTTGAGAAATCGAGAATGAATACATTTGGGAGAAGTTCATAATAGAAAATGAAGTTATTGAAATGGACAAAAATCCTCAAAAAGTTGAAAAGAAAATGAGGGAAAAGATAGTGATTTATAAATGTATTACCAGTTCCTCTGACAGTTATGAGCTTTTTGAACATGTTGGCTTTAATAGATTTCATCATCGTTACAGGTTCATAATTCCTTAATCTCACGATTAGTTTAGTGTTTGTGAAATACGTTTTTAATGACTGTTCTGTAATGCATAGATTCTAGTTGAGTTGGAAGAAGGGTAATATCAAAAAGTTTTGAGAAGAAAAAGTAAAATATAAAAGGCTTCTAAATAAAAATAAAAAGACAAGATACCTTGGAGCCCACCAAGCCTAGAATTCGTAAAATTAATTCGGGCTCGTTTTTGAATACATCTTTAAATTTATTTAGGTCATCATTTTCAACGGCAGTGGAGCCTGGAATTATGTTTTTGATAAATCCCTTTAAAAGACCAGGAAAATCCACAATACAAGTATTGTGATCTTTATTGAGCTAAAATAGATCAAAAATAACAATAAAGAGATGGAGATGGCTTCCGGGAATAAAATATTAGGATAAGAAGTATTTGCTGAATTTTTGCAGAATTACCACAAACGAACTTTTATCTACAAGAGCTATCCCATCCACGATGAGAATTAAATTCTCGATCTCCTTGGTAATTTGTTTGTTTTCTAGAAATTATGTTTTCACTTAATATTCGTCTTGATGAATTTTTTTGTGAATTGAAAATATACCTATTTCTACTTCAAAGTACAAATTCCAAAAAGGCTGAAAAGCGTAGAGTGTTGGTTCGTTAGATCTCTGTCTTTTCGTAACTCGATCCATCAAATTCTTTTTTAGTTGATTTATCAAAAAGGAAGAAATAAACTTAATAAACTTAAATCAGTGTTTAAGCCCTGTTTATGTAAAGTATTGTACAGAAGCTATAAAATATGGGAGAAATGATTAGAAGGATTGATTTTGGGGTAGAAATACTTTTAAAAAAGACTTTAGATTGAGCCTCTCCTGTACCTTTTTTTTCGAATATGGGATAAAATACAGCAAGGTGTTTATTTTCTGTCGGTATTCCAACCTGCGCGGTAATTATTCATAGGGTTAGAAAATATGACTTGTTGGGCGCAAATCGAGAATTATTAGCGAATAATAATCCATAAATTAAATTAAAAAGTCCAAACTTTCTTGCTTTGTGATGTCAAAAATAAGCTTTTGGATTCATCCCATCACTTTTTTTATCATTTTATCAGCAATCTTTCCCACAAAATTGTTTCCATAATCAAAAAGAGGTCGATATTTTTAACTAGATTTTGTTTTGGTGGTATAATATAAAGTGATGAGTTTATTTTGAATAAAAAATTGTGGATGTTTAATACCAATAGTGTTTTATAGTGATACGGTAAAAAACTATAATAATGAAATAAAAAACGTTTAATATAGTTTGTCAGTACCCTAAACTTGGAAGCTCCCTCCCTAACATAATTATCTGCACTATTAATAAATTTGGATATATATTCACTATATGGCCATCCTTCATGCTTATCTTTGAATCAATCCCGGATTTACAGAGCTCGCATATGGGTTATACCATTTTTTCTTTAGCCAAAGTGTAGATAGTTGGATATTTATATAAGGACCTAAACCATTCAACTCTTTGTTACAATAAACTATCCCCATCCCCTACTCAAAATTTTTTTATGAATTTTGATAAACGTGTATTATGAAGAAACTCTTTGGTCATTGGGGGTCATCCTGACTGTCGAATATGAGACCTGTTGGCGAAAAAAAAGAGAAAAAAAAAGTCCAATACTGGCCTAAGCCATTGTGGTCATTCTTTATCCAAAATGATTCATCTCCAGAATTCCAATAATCCGAACCTCCGTTCATTTGTTTTCTTCACTCTAAACCGAAAATATTTAAACAGTTCAAATGAGATTTTTATGTAGTTTTATTTTCAAAATAAGCAAATTAAACTCGGTAATTTCTGCAAAGTATTCTATTTTTAAATAGTATGTGAAAGGAATAGTATTATTATCCTTACCATTCCACCCCCATCATTCTTTCTTCACCCTTCATTCCCTTATTACCTTTTCATTATCAAAATATATATTGTTTACATACCTCGATTTCATTAACACCATATATTTTCAATCACTCATCAAACTCAGAAAACTATATTCATCCCTTATTTTACTACCGATTTCCAATCACGATTTTTTTTTCTTTTATTTGCGTATCAAGCTTTTGATTTAGGTTATTTGGTCTATCTTTGTCGTTCAGTAGATTGATTATAAAATTAACATCAAAGATAAGTCAACAAACCATTTAAATAAGAGCATTTGATTCTCCAATACAAACATAATTTAATGATTATTTTATGTCTACTAAAATTATAAGCTATTTTTTTTAAGAAAACAAAAAGAAAAGGAATTATATTTAATTTAATTTGTTGTTACTAAACGAAAATCGAAGATAAGTACTGTTAACTTTGTTAAAGATTAGACAAATGAAAAAAAAATCCAAATATTAAAAAGGCGTTGATGGTAAGTGTATTTCAATTTTTGTAGATTAAAAAAGAATAAGTAGTAGAATAAATTTGGCATATTACTAAATGCATATGGAGGCCCCGACTTTATTTCTAAATCCTAATTAACACATGAATCCAACGTTTAAAATGGTTCTTACGAGAGATGTTAGAAAATAATGGCCAACAGGTGGCAAGCTTATAACTATCTATATTCTTTTCCAAAACGCAAAAAAGGCGGGAACCTTTTTAAAAAATTAAGTTTTGATACCTCCCAAGTAGGAAGACAGGACTATTTGATACAAAAAGGGAAGAATATGGGTGAGTTCTATACTAGCTTGATCCGCTTGAATTTATAGTAATTAGCTGATGGAAATAGTGCTTCTATTAGTTCGAGTTTATTACTTTGATCCTCAACAATATCGTTTTCAGAAAATGCCAAATCGGCGCCGATTTCTTTGGGAAGCCCCTGATCAGTCAAATTATCTTTAGAAGGATTCTGCTCGGAG
This sequence comes from Smittium mucronatum, assembly GCA_001953115.1. Lineage (NCBI taxonomy): Eukaryota > Fungi > Kickxellomycota > Harpellomycetes > Harpellales > Legeriomycetaceae > Smittium > Smittium mucronatum. The sequence continues at coordinate 42,071 of LSSL01001019.1, forward strand.
TCCATGTTATTGGGAATTTCTTGATTAATTGTATGAAATTTTGTTGTTTTTAAGGATGAAGATGGTCCAAATATGGTTTTAGAGTATAAATTCTCTAGACTAGTTTCGGCAAGATATTTTTGATTAGCTCGCAATTTGGCAACCTTTGACTCGTCTCTTCCGATGAACGAGTTTGAAGTGAATAAATCAGTCCCATCAGTGAATGTAGAGATATAGGAATGAGGTTGAGGGAAGGGTGGCAAAAATGGTGGTATCCATGGATACCTTACTTTTTCAGATTTTTTTAAATTGTCTACAGATGGATTGAAAGAAGATTCATTTGATTCAGAAGATTTTTCAATAGTTGAGAAACTTGAGGGGTTAGAATTTTTTTGAGGGATGCTACTATTATCAAGGAATAAGCTAATGGAATCTTCATATTTGCGTGCAGTTGAAAATTCTGTCTTATTCTCTTGCTCTTCTCCTTTAATTTCTATATCATGGGTTTTATTTTAAGGGGAAAAGATGGGAATGGATAACGGATAAAGGGTTAAAAAAAGGTATACCTAGATTTGGGGACTGGTATTTGAGAGTTTTGAAGTAATAAACTGATAATTCGGGCAAAGAAATTCCTAAGCTCGAAAATCCCTGATTAACATCGTTAACATTCGGCTGGCTTCTCAAAGCTAATTCACCAAAGGAATGAACAGATGCAATGAGTTCAAGCAAATCTAATATAGCAAAAAGAATCCAGAATATTAAACATAAAAATAAAAAAATTACTTTTTTCATAAATAAATAAGAACGAAGCCTACATCTCTTAGCGCTGCACGATAACAGGTCTAGACCGGTGGAAGTTATTCCTGGTGGGTCGATTTCTGTTGACTCAGGATCACCAAATTGACTTTCCAAAAGAATTTTCGCAGAAACTCGTTTAAATATCGAATCGTCGACCTCAGAATCAACTACTTTCACTTCAGATCCCATAACTATTTAACAGTAGAAATGTTTTTGGCTAAGAAAACAACTATATAGTAAAACATAATGCTTGAATTTAGATTTCATCTAGTTAGGATTTAATTGTGGATGATCCAAAGAATTTTCAATGCACTTTTTATCCAATTGGCCTTTTTTCGTCGTGCCATTTGCTGAAAATATCATCTTTTGATTTGATCGTTCTAGCACCTCTCCTATAATATCAATTTCCCGATGAGTAAGTCTACATCAAAAGCGCCAATGAATTTACATTTCGAGTTATTTTATATAGTGTTGGTCAATCCTTTATTAAATATCTGGCATCCAATATAGCTTATAATATTCAATAATGCTATAACTTTAGAAAGAGGTTCAATATGGTGCCAGAAATATTTGTATACTACCAATTAAAATAAGGATATTTCGCATACTTACTGATCAATTCATAAAATCATATTAATTTATTTTTTTTCACGTATACTTTTTAAAAAAATCTAAATCTCATTTGTCTAAATCGACTTAATTATGTAAAATGATAGAAAAAAAAGTATAAAAAATGCTATTATGAAAACAGCTTTGGGACTATTTAGAAAAACCCACAAATAATCTTTTAAAGGTGCTTGATGGATTATTTTTTCTAACTAATTTTAGTCCAAATATTTTTTTAAAACGTAATATCTAATATCATTAAATGGCATTAGTGTCTATGTGGCTTGCATATAGCCCATATAACTTTATCTAGAAAATAACTTTTTTTCTTTTCATCAATTTAATATTTTTAAAATTATAATGGAAAAAATTCGAATTTACTTATTAATTGATTATTTATTAATTTCTTTTTACTCATAGGCATAAAAAAATTGATCTAAATAATTTCGTATCATATCTACTTTTTGTAAAAAAAAAATTATAATTAATCAACTTTAATTTTAATTTCAATTTTAATTAATAATAATAAATCATTGATTTTTTATTAAAAAATTATAAATATCTTTATTCAATTTTTCATACTATAATTTGACTAATTAAATTTTCTTTAATTATTCATAATAATATATTTCACAAATACAGATATTAAAAATATCTATAAATTTTAAAATATTTTATATTTTATCACCAAAAAATCAATTTATTTATAAATTCATTGTTGAAAATATAAAACCAAAAAATAAAAAAATAGATCACTTCAATATTTTTTAAAGCTTTTTTTTTTTTAGAAATGGAACTTCAAATAATTTTCATTCATTTTATCTATCTTAATCATTGAAATTAACAAATGGATGTTGCTTTAATTTCACTTTTGTTTTTTTTTAAAATATTTTTCTCATATAATTAATTTCAAAATTCATATAAATTAAAAATATTCAATTCAGCAACTCACAACATAATCATTTTTATTGAAATGTGTAACTTAAAATCCATATTTACAAAAATAGCTTTAAACATCCCACAGAAATATATACGTAACCCATAATATAACGTTCCGAATTTTTAGCCTTCTTTAAAAAATAAATTTTTCTTTTATTTTATGGAGATATATATATATATATATATAAACTCTATATATTTTTAAAAATAACAATATTCTTTAAAAAAATTTCAAAAAAGAAAATGCCTCAGCCCCAATAAAAATTATTTAATTATTGGATTTGGAATGTAAAAAAAAAGATTAAAAATCAGTTTTCTAAAATTCTGGAAGGTTGGGTTGTTTTTCATCAGTAATTTTTCGAAAAAATATATGATTGAAAAAATATTGTAAACGCCTTCTTTTAAACATTTCTGCAAAATATCAAAATATATTCAAAATCCGTTATATTTAAATAAAACGAGTATTTTTTTTACCTAATAATTATTTTAGAAAAATCGGTATAAAAAATAAAAATACCCGTTTGTCAATTATCCATTTGATTATTAATTATTTTTTGAGGGGTAAAATTACCTTTTGGTTAATTTTTTATTATTTTCATAAAGTAAATTATTATTGTTTTAGGCACATACTATTTTCTGAAATGACCTTGAATTATTCAATAGAATATACATTGATCAATAATAAAATACTTTATAAAATTGAAATTTTTTTGATTAAAATATTAAATTAAACATACTAATTTTTTTTAAAAAGAAATTTTACATAATATCATTAATAATTTAAGTTTAAACCAAAATTTAATAATTATTATAATTTATTCATTTATATATTTTTTTTTTGATTTAATTATTACTATTGGAAACATGTATTTCAAAATCGGTCAGATTTCCTCCCATCTTTTACGGAATAAAATTGGTCAAATGATCTGGAGGGTTTTTTTTTTATATCATATTCAGATTTATCATTTACATATGTTATTTTATTTGAAAGAAAATATTTCAATTATAATTTTCAATTTATTCAAACGGGAATGAGTCGCTAATTTGGGCTCGGTGCGGTTGATTTCATAATTTATCAGTAAAAATATAAATGATTAGTAAATAATATGAAGAAAATTTTGATCCAAAAAAGTTAATATAAAACAGGAGTAACTTATTTGAAAGATTAAAAATTATCTATTAAATTTTTTCTACCTTGAAAATTTATAAATAAAAAATTATAAAAGAATTTAAATTTTTTTGGAAAAGTTTAAACGAGTTATTAAATATATCATATTTTAACACATTTTTTGATTGGAAACCCGCAAATTTTATTTTTTCCAGTGGTTTATTAGTAAAAATATTTCAATTATTTGAAAAAAATAAGATCTTTTATTTATTATATCTACTTGATTTGAGGAAAAAAGTAATATAATTATTTTAATGAAAAAATATCGAAATATCGGAAATTTTTTATTCATTTAATTATGAAATTTATCAATCAGATTTAAAATAGTAGATCAAAAATATTTAGTTAAATAAAGAGTTTTTTTTTTATAAAAATTTCGTGGGTCTATATTTTTTTTTCGTAACTAATAAAAACATTATTAATTAATAAATTATTTAAAAACGGTTTGGTATTATTACACTCTTCTTCAAATAAATAAATAAAAAGATTTTAACCTAAAATTTAAAAAAATAATCTAAATAATTATTAATGAGAAATTAAAATAGCTTAATTGATATTATTAAATCTTACGAATAAAATAAATCATTTGTAAATATATGTCATGATCAATTTTTATGCTTATATATATATAAGGATGTCATATTAATTATCACGATTAGAATTAATATATGATTTTTTATTGCCTGTGACTAATTTTTTTCTTAAATTTATCATTCATCAGTAGATAAAAAAAAAGAATACTTAAATTTATTTCTTAATAAGTGAAAAAACTAACTTTATTTTTATTTTTTAAAAAATGATAAATTGATAATTGATCGGTATCTCGTAAATTAATAAATTTAAAAATATTTTGTTGTTATACAAGTTTAATACCGCATATTATCTTTATTTTTAAGAGTACATATTTTCAAAAGGAAATTTTTTTTCAAACTAGCACAGCATATTTTTTAAATTTTTCATAAGTTATTTAGGTGAAATTAGTGACAAAATTTTTTTTTAAAATAGTTGGTTTTATTCGTAAAGGACTCAAAATCGGAAAAAAAAACCTATTATGAATTATAGAAAAAAAACTATTTTTTTTTAAATACATTAATTTAATGAATTAAGATGAAACAATATACAAATATTGTCAAGATATCACATGTTTGGAAGAATTTTTATTAAAAAAAAAAAAAAAAAGTTTTTTCTTTTTCATAATACAATAGAAGTTTCTAGTTATTATCATTAACTTGATAATAATAGAAAATTGGAATAATAATACAAAAAATCAAAATTTTAATACCCAAGCTTCATTGTTATTTTTCAAATAAAATTTAAAATTTTTTAATATCGAAAAAAAGAATGTTTTGAGCTTATATTTCAATAAAAATAACAATAATATATAAAGACGATACTCATATTTAAAATGGTAATAAATGGATGAGAGTGCTTTTCCTCTAATTTTTATTCAAGTAAAATTTATTTAAAAATACAAAAATCCTGTTTTTTTGACATAAAGGGTATTAAGAAAAATTTAACTATATTTATGAATACATAAAAAAAAACTAATTAATATAAGTTTGAGAGATAATTTTTTAATATTACCTGATTTTTGTATTATTTTTAAAATCTCTATGATAGTTCCGACGAAGGATATTTTATCTATTAATATTTTCTTGAAATTATATACTCAAGTTTAATTATAGATAAATTATATTTAAATTATATATTTAAGCCGTTAAAAATAGAGCTTCCAGACCTCCTTCCCTCATAGTACTGTATTTATCCATAGTATTTAGAATTTTTTAAATATTAATATAATTGAATAATGGAATTTTTTAATAATAATAAGTTTAAGAAAATCCCAATGGAAATTTATTGAAGATAATCGAATGCAAGAAATATCTACGCCCAAAAAAATACTGCCATAATTTATAAACAGTAGTTTTTATAACACATATTCAGCTTTTTACACTCGTTATTTACAAAAAATTCTAAAATTTATGAGTTACAGGCTTTGCATGTCAATAATAAAGTTAAAAATAAGCTGTGTTAATAAAAACATTGAAATTTCTTTTTATTATTATTACTAAATTGTTTAATCTTTATAATCAGCAGCTATTATTCTCATTATTAGATAAAAGAAATGAAGCAAATATTTGCTAAATTTTTTTTAAAATTTTTTTTAAAAAATCTAGAGCTTTGGAGCTCGCGCCTGATTTTTTTGACCCTCAACCAATTTACAGTGGGTACGAGGCAATTAGAACGGCAGAATGAGTTGTGTAGGAAATTTTTTCGAAATTTTTCAATTTTATTTTTTTAAATTTTTTATTAGTGTTTAATCATTTTTATTGAGTTTAAAAATAAATTCTGCATTAAAAAAAAATTAAATAATTTTCATAATTTTATTGGAATTTTTCTATTATAGAAATTTTATATTAAGCGTCTATATAAGATTGGACTCGTATTCTAACAGGGAATTTGGTTTAATCGGTTATAAAATTGAAGAATTTCGGAAATATTTTTCTTGAGATATTTTTAATGTGTATTTTAGGTAATTGAATTGCAATTTTTGGTTCTCACTTTATTTTTTCCATAAAAAATACGCCAGTGTGATAAAAAAATCTTAGTCGCAGAAAAATTGGATTCGGGTTACTATCTTGTAAAAAAATCAGTTAATTTGCATCTCAACCCCCTCCCCCCAATTTTATTTTTTCATATAAATAATATAATTTAATACTAGAAAAAAGCTGAAATTTTTGATTTATATTGTTAAAAACTCAATTCAATTCACTAAAAAAATGTAAATAAAACAAAAAAAAAAGCCTTCATAAGGTCTGGTGCTGATAGATAGATATATTTCTTAGTTTAAATTGATAGTATATTTATTCTGTAAATTTGACTTCGTAACCTATGAAAAAACATATAATATACCCAATTTTGATTCTGTAAATAAGTAATTTTTATTTTATAATCCAATAATACAGTAAATTTTTAAACATGTATGTTTATAATTAGAATTTTTATGTAAATTCTATCATATGTATATCTATATATATATTATTATTTCTAAAACAAGGTGATGAAACTTATTTTTTTGAAGTTTTGTACTGTTTTTGAAATTTTTATTTATGAAAATATAATATTATTTTATACTTTTAATATATAGTAATAATGAATTATATTTTAAAAAATTCTTGGTATAAAAATATATTGATTTAGTTCAGGTTAATTTTGGCTAATTTAGTTTTATCGCTGTGGTTAAATTCATAAAATAAAATTTTAATGCTTTTAGTTCACATGGTTTACCAAAGTTAGAATATATACCACTAGTAGTTACAAATTTTTTATTTAAATATGAGAAGGCTATAAGAGGTTTTATCATAGACCAATTTTATGAAAATTAGAAATCGATTAGAATATCATTACCCAAATTATTTATTCTTATTTCTGAATATTTTCCAAGTTATATTCTAAAATTAGTAATTATACATAAATATATAAACCCCTGAGATTTATTAAGTATTTTTTAAGTCCCCATGAGTGTTAAAATTTTATTTTTTGCAATATTAAAGTTATAGTTTTACTTCTATAAAAGATATTTAACGGTTAAAAATATTAGTGCTGAAATTTCGATAAACCAAAACTATTTTCAAGTCTTTTTATTTTTAAAATAATTGCTTTTTATAACTAAATTATATCCAAGAATCTCTTGAAATATCTTTTATCTCGATTTTTTTTAAATTTTATGTAAAAATTAAGTGTTGATTTATAAATTAAAGAAAAATTGTTATTCTTAATACAATTTTTATATATAACCCAAATTGCTATTTTTAATATTTTTTCTCCAAAATAATTATAAATAAAAATTAATTATAAATCAAATTGATATAAAATTTATTGAAATTTATTGAAATTTATTGAATTTTATTGAATTTTATTAGTTGAGCTTAATTGTATCCGTTTTTCCAAAAATTACTTTAAAGAAATTTCTTTTATGGCTAACGTTTTTACCCCCCCCCCCCCCCCCTTTTTTTTTTTTTT
>LSSL01001019.1:54812-66524 GCA_001953115.1 Smittium mucronatum
AAAAAAAAAAAAAAAAAAAAATTGTGTTGTTTCTCTGGTCATTTATGTCAAAAACTCTTTTCATGAATGAAAATCCATACATAAATTCAATAACTAAAGAGAAAAATCTTATTTTAAACTATTTAATTTCCTTTTTTTAAATAAAAAATAACAAAAATAAAAATGATATTTTATACGATAAATCAATATAGTTCGAAAAAAATTCTATATTTTTTAAAAAACAAAAACTATTCCTTTAAAGTTATAATATTATTGGGAAAAAAAACAAACTGTTCTTTGAGAGTATTAGTCGAATTCTCCTTAAAAAATAATAATATATGGTTCACAATATATCTTGATTTTATTCTTTCTATCAATTGACTACCATCTTTTCTTCAAGTATTACACCAAAGAAATTATTAGGAACAAAGATCAAATTTTTAGTATTTAATAATTAAACATTCGGTGATTAAAAAAAATTTTATAGAAATAACTCAATTTTAAGTAACAATGTTTTAAATAGTTTAATATCATCTTAGAAAATACGGAAAATCTTTTTTATTGCTCAAACATAGTAATTGATCATATTTTTTAATAAATAACAAATAATTGATATTATTTATTCAGCTGTGAATTCAATGGGTTTTATAAAAATAAGGGTTAGTAATGTATTTCTTTTTTAAGAAACTAAAATTAATTAGTTTAATGATTGTCAAATAAAAACCTTTTATCGTATAACTTATTAAATTAGGTTAATCTCGCATTTTTTCTTTTAAAAAAATTCTGTTATTCGCAGAAAGCTGGAAAATACATTTTCTTAAAGAGGAAAAAGAATTTATTCAAATTTAAAATTTTCTTATCAATTTAGCAAATAATAACGTAAAAAGTGGGGGAATAAACTTTCGTATAATGATATGATATAATTTTTTGGTGAATATGACGATTTAAAAGTTACAATTCTAATTTTAGTGTGATTAATGGACTTATTTGATCAATATATTTTCCAAAATTTTAAAATAAGACCATAAAATAGACATTTTTTATCAGAAATCCGATATTTATTTTAAAATCGTTATATATTTCCCTTTATATCATGATATATTATCCGAAATTAAATATTTTAAAACCATATTTAAATATCATCTAAAAATGTTTCGTTATGAGGGGAATGGAAAGAAACTATTTTATTTTTATTGTATCCAAAATTATTATTTGATGAACTAAAATCACATAGACATAAAGATAAAAAAATCAAGATTTCCATTAAATTTTCGGGAAAATCTAGATGAAATAGATGAAATCTAATTGTTATCCAGATTTAGGAAAATGAATACTGATAAAATTTTCTAACTGAAATATTTTCTCTTGATTTTAGAAAAATTTAATCAAAAAGAAATCTTGAAATGAAAATTTTTATTATTTTTTTTTGGTTAAAAATTATCTTATGATGTTTTAATTAAAAATAATTTTTTAGCCTAATGATTATTTTTATAATTTTAAAATAAAAAAATATAATATATATATATCACTCTTTTATTTCAAGCGATTAAACTGTAAATATCACCATCCTATAAATAAAATATTTGGTTAGCCATATAAATCATTGGATAAACCTAATTAATTGCCAAATAGAAAAAATAATTCTAAAATAGCTTTTTAAATAAGAAAATGAATGAATGTAACTTGAAAAAATATTCAATAAAGCGAATAAATAATTTTTCAATTAATTTTCCCGAAAATATTGGACAAAATTGGCTAGCAGAAAAAGTACTTTTTCTAAATTTTGAGGTAAAACACGTTAACAAAAAAACTGGCATAAAACTGAAAATATTTAAGACTTCATATTTATTTTTTTAGCTTCATTTTTAAGTTTTTTTGTAATAGTTAAATTTATTATCTTATTTTAAAATATTTTTAATACAAAAATTTCTATTTCAATTTATATTATAAATAAACTATCTTAATTTTTTTGAAAATGGGTGTACTTTATGTTCAAATTTTTGTAATTTTATTTCATCATTGAACTTTATTAATAACTAGTATCACTATCTATTCAACTTTCCTATTTTTTTTTATTATTTTTAAAGAAAAAAATAAAACAAGATCATCACAGAAGTTTTTATAACCGTGTGAATAAATATCTTTATTTTCTCTACTAAGAAAAATGAAAATAAAAATTGTTTTTAAAGGCCAATAAAAATCGAGATAATTAGGAAATTCTTTTTTTTTACAAAAGTGCGAAATACAATTAAACTAATCAAAAAAAAAATCGAATAATAAATATTATAAAATTTCTTCAAAAAATAGCAATGGATTTGGATTTAGTATGTCTAAAAATATAAAATTATAAAAAGATATATAAACATCTTTTCTCATAAGATGTGCATAAAAAATATGAAATGCATTATTAAATCGAAATTCTCTAAAAAAACTTTTTTTTTTTGCTTTCGTAATACATTGTTAATAGTAATTTCTTTAGTTATAACTCTTTTTTATTTACCTTTATTCTCAATGTTATTCTTCATTCTTTTTAAAGATAAATAGTTATTCATAATTATGTTGTAAAAATTTTGCTTTATGAATTTTTTTTCTAAACCGTTTAAATGATTTTTTATCGTATTCAAAAAAAGAATCGAGGTTCTGTAATTATTTATATCACAAATTTAATCATTAAAAACGAAATGATGCTGCATTAAAATTTAAATCTAAAAATTTTTCACCATAAAAAAAAGTGAGAGAATAAATAATAATTAAAGATTGGAATATCATCGCTTATTTATAAATTCCTAGGAAAATATGGTAAGAAATTTCAGATTATTTTGTGGTATTATAAGATTTTTCTCAACTTTATTTTTTTTTTAAAAGAAAAATGTACCAAAATTATATAATTTAGTCTTTTTTACTTAAAATAATATGGTGATTGTAATTTTAAATCAATAATAATCTTTAAAGGGATAAATATCTTATCCATATTTATTTTATTATTTTTTAAAAATATTTAAAAATTATTACGAAATTTCTGAAAGTGTAAATAATCCAAAAAAGTTACTAAGATTATACATCCATTAACTAGTATTATAATCAGCCGAAATTTTTTTATTTATGGTTTATTTTTTAAAATTTTTGTAATTAATTATCGATTTATGATTATCTGTTGAACTCGTTTTTTATAAATAAATAAATATTTTCATTTTATAATCTAAATTTTTTTAGATTTTTAACTATTTAGTAAACACAAACCTTTATAAAAACTTTTTTATAAAGCGTTTTTAAATCCGAAATAGCCATTTTGTTATCGAAATTGATATAGAGCCACCAAATTATTCAATCGAAAAATAAAAGGTACTGCAAAAAAATATTATCAGCTATCAATAAGTTTCAACAAGGTCTTCTTTATCAATTACTTTATATATCACTATTTTAAAAAAAATCGCAAAACCCACTTATTTAATTCATTTTGAAAGTATTAATAGATCTATTTTATAATAGGTGGCAATATGCTTACTCTATAAAAAAAAAAGAAAAAACAGGATTCTATAAATACTCTGGTGTAATAATAAAAAATGCAGGAATTTTTTTATTGAGCCTAACATATATTCATATATATTTGTCTGTGTGGGTCAAATAGAAAAAATGACAATTTTCTACAGAAGAAAGGTATGTTAAAATTGTGATATTCGCATATTTTAATTACTGTTTTGACGATAGATACGGCCGCAAATTATTAAAATTTAGGGTTTAGAAGCACCCTCTACAATTGCATTTTAGTTGGGGGGTTTTTTTCGTACATAATTTTTCTTTTAAATATATTTTTAAAATGCTGAGGGGAAAAAGCATGAATTTCCGTGATGTCATTAGCTATTTGTACCAAAAAAAAAAGTTGGATGGTGACGTTTTATAGGCGAGTATAAACAGGCATAACAAATAATTTTTTTTGAAATAAAACCTCAATAGGATTCTCATTTATCCTTTTTGATTTTTTATAATCTTCGGCTATTGTAGCAAAAAAAAATACCAGGTTATCTTTTCTTAGGTTGATTAGCTGGACTAAATAAAAAAAATAAAGTGTTGAAAAAAATATTTGGTAATCATACAAACTAAAGATTGATTTTACTTCGGTAAAAAAGAATCGCTCGAAATTGGTTACTTTTTTGGGCGCGTGTAAAAAATTACGAGCTAAAGGAAATTGCAATTTTTATATTCAAATATATAGTTATAAAAAATATTTAAAAATGAATAAAACCCGAAAAAACCAATTTTTAGAAAAGATTTATTCGAATTAAAAAATCTCATTATTAATTCAGTTAAAACGAGAAACTTTTTTTAAAACAAAATATGGTTAAAAATTAATAGCAGCTTAAACACTCTTAATACACAAAAACCAAAACTGTTAATAAAACACAAGATAAATAAAAAAATGGAAGGATATTTGAGTCTTTCAGATGAGGAGGAGGGCTCTTTACAGATAAAACAATCGATGTTTGTACTAAAAAAATTATCTGTAATTTTGGTGTCTAGAATTGATGATCAGTGAGGTTTGTTTATTTCAAGGAGGGTTTGTTATTAATTCCATCACTTATAATTATTGTATACAAAAAATAAAAAATAATATTAGTGAAGCTAACCTTTTCATGAAAGACGGTGTTTATGGAGTATATTTCTTGTGAAAAGCATGCCACCACGAAGAAATTGGTGAAAGGGTTGCTTTGAATAAAGATATCGGTTATATAGTATGCAACCGACATTTTAAGAATGCGATACGCCCATTGTGTCTAATAGGGAATCCAGGCAACATAATAATAAAGGGTTAGAAAACCAATTTTTTTCTTATAAGTTGTAAGACTAAATTTAATTTGAATTTAATGCCGATATTACTATTATTCTTATGATGGGGGGGGGGGATGAAATTTTATAAGGAACATGGCAGATATTGATAAAGACATAACTACAAAGATTAGTTGAGAAAATATTGAGCATTAAATAACCAAAGTTGGAGAAAAACTGGCAAATAGACAGGAAAACTGATGGAAAGAAATAAGCAGAAATTTAACTAATAAATGGATTATTTCAAAAAGTGGTGAAAAGTTCAATGGTATTAAGTAAATATCAGGAAAGGGGGGAATAGTAAAATCAATTTGGAAAAGAAAATGGAACAAAAAATTGTCATTTGTGTATAGGAATTAGCACCCCAGTTCTAGCTTAACAGATTCAAAAACCTTAAGCATTTTGCGTCTGGCGCCGAGGGCTTGGACACCGATTTTAGTTAAATCAGCGTCATCCAATTCGATTATTTGTCTATAATTCATACCCTCAAAACAAGGTATGTATTTATGTAGTCTCAAACTTTTCATCCAGGCGGAAACATCATTAAGTAGATCCAAATCCAGAGGCTCGGTGGCCTGTTTAAGGCCTTTGTTTTCTGATTCAAGACCCGACTGACTAATTTCCTCTGTTATTTTGATAGAAGGCTTTGGAGTCCTGGTTTCAGGAGAAGGAACAGAAGGTGATTGAGTAGAATTTGAAGAATTATTGGATACTCTTAAGCCAGCAGCCTTTTGCTTTATGAGACTTTGAACTTTGGAATGAGTAACAGAACTCATACCTTCATTAGGAACTTTTGTGGTTGAATATTGGTTGCTAGAATATTGATTACTTTTTGAGTCTGTTGAGATGTAACGATTGTTTTGGACAGAGTAATTATTATATGTAGCAGACTTATTAACGCCAGCACCATTGTTGTCAATTTTAGAATTTATTCTGGAAGAGTGATCTGAATAGATTTCTTCCTTTTTTTGTGAAGTACTATAGTTATTGGAAAAGTTTGAGGGATTATTGTTTTGGGAGCTTCTGAAGGATGAAGATGATTGCAAAGAAGGATATACGCCTGGAGGGGGAGGTATTTGGCTGTTTAAATCGCGGTTGGCGCTTAAAACCATGGATAGTCTACTGCTTATCGATCTTCTATCGCCGATATTCTGGTTGTCAAGTATGCTGGTCAAGCTAGGAGATCTATCCTGATTAACAGGGATATAGGAGTCCAAATTATCGCTAAAAGTAGACCAGCGAATAGAGCCACGATCCTTCTCAACGAAACTTTGACGTCCACTGTTTAAGAGAAAGCCAGAAGTCCTAGGAGAAGAAGAGATGCCTAGGTTGGGATTGCTTGAATTTTGTTGATTTAAAGAGTTCCCTGAACCAAAAGAGATGGCGCCACTAAAGTTTTGGTTTTGGGAGGCAGCTTTGTTTCTCCAATCTGGATTTGAATCAGCTTCTATAAGAGAACTGGGGCGATCCAGGAAAGAGCTTCTTCTATTTGGAGGGTTTTCATTAGAAACAACCATGTTATTGACATGAAGAGAATTTTGAATCCATCTGTTTGAACCAGTGTTGGAATAATCCAGACCATTCCCAGAAATCACAGGATCTTTTTTGGACATACTATCTCTATTCCTGAGCATGGTTGAAGAAGAACCAAACATATAACCATCTTTACCAGTAGATGAATCTATATTCCAAGAGTTTTTATTAAAAATTGAGCTCTGGGATTCGGAAGGGATTCTTTCTAAATCAACAGCAGAATCTTTGGGGCCATAAGAAGAATTCCTCAAGTCATCTTCAATTCCAATGTTTCTGTCAGAATCACCTCGATAAGAGGAATAATTTTGGATGGAATTGGAGCCAGGAAAACCGGAGTTTCTGTTTGAATCATAATTGGGGTTATAATTAGAGGAGCTTCTTAATTGAGAACCGCGATTATTATGATTGTATTGACTATAAGAATCCAAATCTTTTGAATTGCGATCACCCTCATATAAAGTGGAAAGAGGCTGCTCAGTTTTAGCCATTTGCTGGAGAATGGTTATAAAGAATCTGATTTGAACATCACTAGAATGTTGGATTAAATTGTAAAGAGCAGCAGTTCTCTCTGGCTCGGAAAGAACAGAAAACCACTGATCAATAGCATTGAGCTCGTCTTTAAAAATAGGGTCAAGACTGACTTTGGCCATGTCTTCGAGCATGTCCTCGTATTGAGTAAGACTCTCAAACCATTCGTCAATTTGATTAGCTATAGAATGGGAAAAAGAAGAATTAAGAAACAGAAAAAGATTTTTCTAGTTGAAAATCTAGAAAATATAAATTGAAGTGAGTAGAACCTTCGGGGAGAGTATGGGTAGCATTTGCAAAGAATATAGCAGATGCGGGGCGTTCCTTGGCATTGATGTGGATAGGGCCCTGGCCCTGAGACTGCCTGGAGCCTAGTACATTCTGATTAGGTTTAGAGCTCGTTCTGGAATAAGTTTTGGAAGGAGACATCATCTCGATAAATGGAACAAAATTCGGTTTAGATAATTTTAGAAACAGTATTCCTATCGAACTATGAACTCGAATGCAAGAAAAAAAATTTTACTTCTAATTTTATGTCAGCAGTTTGAATTCGTAAAAAATGCCGGAATGAGAAAAACGCTTTGGGTCCGTTAGCAAATTTTTTTTTTGAAATAGATTTTTATGGAAATCTAGCTCTACTAGACAAAGGAAAAGTGATAAGTGGATTTCAATACCAGGATAAGTGAATAAACATCAAAATAAAATTAAGCTCGCTTTCCACTATTTAAGAATGACAAAGGTACTGGAGACTGAAGGGGATGCAATGATTTAGTTAAGCCGTGGCAACTGAATATGTATGATAATAAAACTTAATTCATAACACTTGCACAGATATGATAAATTCCATTATAAGAAATACGATTCGTCTGATTTACGGTATCATTACATAAATGTCAAATAAAATGGTTATTTATTGCCAATGATATCATTTTCAGCGCATTATTAGTACTCTGTTAATATTTAATTTAATACTATAATTTTATAGGCAATAAAAACCACCGTATGTTATTTATTATCTTTTGATTCGCCATGTGCAAAGTACATGCAAGAAATTATCAAAGTTTTGGTATCGGCAATATTATGTAAGTGAGGATGGAATTGATTAGTTAGTATATATTCCATAAAATGTTTTGTAATTCCTGATTTAGTCGAAAGGTCGTTCTTTAGACCAAACATTGCACATACCTCCATTTGAGAAATTCTAAAGCGATTTGCAAACTGGTGCAGCAGACCTATTAGATACATCCTTTCTAATTATAAATTAAAAGAATGCTGATATTGGCTAAATAATAATAGCTAATATTAATAGTGTGCTGCTTTTGAGAAAAAGTACCATTGTTATTAATTATCAAATGTAAAAATTCTTTAGTGAATAAGATGCTAATTATTTTTCCCATTTTAACCCGTCCAAGTCTCATAAACTCATCCGACTTTTATTTGCGAATACATAATTTTCGATTCGATGGGTAAAAATAATACTCAATATGATGTTGGATTAGTAAATTAAGCCATATTCATTGGTTTTACATTGAACGCCATTGATTTTATGGCCAACCCTGGAACTGTTCATAACTTGGCTCTTTATGGTCCGATGGCCTAATGGCTTTATAATTAATTGAAAAAATTTACGATACTTAAATCTTTCAGCACTTAATTTTACATTTCATTGGCTATCTAAACCGAATTTCTAAATGGGACTCTTTAGCTGTATCAAATCGGAGTGCATAGATCACCCTGAAAGTTAAAAAGCTAAAAAGTGCAATGTGTTTCTGATTTTCTGCGTTTAAAAAAAAAAAGTCGATTTGTATAGCTCAGCCATTTTTTCAATTCATTAATCGAACCAAATTCAACTAGCTTTGTAATTAATTTGAAACAAAAATTTTACATTTTCATTAAGAAATAAGTTTAACCTAACCCTTTAATGCTGCTAACTAATAGTAAATAAGAGTGAACTAATATCAGGCATAATCATCTCCAATCGGTGAATATTATAAATTATAAGCCACGAATCTATATACCTTATTGTTTTTTCTAAAGCAAAGGTTTATATAATGTAATCGGGGAAATGTACGGGTAGGATCTAATATGAGCCCACATTAGGCTTAATATTAATTAGCGTTAGTCAAAGTCAAAATTAACTTTAAAATATCGATAGTGTTGAGCTAATGTTAGGTGACCGTAGAGATATTATGGCTTGAGCAAAGCTTCTTCTTGAAGCGTGAGACTGAAGATAATATATGTAAAACATATCGTAGTTAGAACAAAACACTTGTGCAACTATATAAGTATTTATTACTTCCTAATCTAAACAGAGGTAAACCTTATAGCCCCAACCTTAGGTACTTTAAAATTTCCATAGTCTTTAGTTGAATTTTCTATGTTCTGAATATTTCTGGTATTAATATTTTCTGATTTCATTTTACTGAACTCCTAATCATATATATGCATTATATTGATTATTGCTCTATTTTCGTAGACTAACTATGTAGGATATATCTTCCAAACTACCCTTGAGTGATAACCGTACGTGTTTCAACAGGAAAAAAAAAATCTTTTTTTAATTCTAGATTATTTCATAGGCTTTATTTATTTATTTTCCTTTGAGTTTCTTCTTTTTATTAAAACCCCATAGTGAAATAAATTAATATTATCCCCACAAAATGGATCCAAGTTTATAAAATCGACTCTTAATAAACCTAAACTCTCCAATAACCAAAAAAAATTCTGGCTAGGGTGCCTATGTATAAACCCTCTGATGGGATCTTGCTTAATAAATGCCTTTATTTGGTGTTATATCTTTATAATTTTTGGTTTATCTAGTAATATTTGTTTTGTTAGGAGGGTGGGAATCTTTTAATACATCCAATGTTACACACATTCTTTCTAACTCATCTAGCCAAAAGGTAAATGAATTTTATTTCTTCTTCTTCCTAATCTCCACTTTGGCTCTCTGCAAATTTAGAAGTGATCCACAATGACTTGGATGTTAATATAGTTTATCTGTTTATTGTGCATATTGCAGCCGTTCTACCTCTGCAGGGTGGAACTAATTCTCGTTTTTTCTCGTTCTAAAAAATTAACAGTGCTGGGTTTATTTGTTGAATTTAACAATCTTCATTCTCGAGGCTTTTCGATCAAGCCTTTAATTAATCCGACACTAATTTTCGATATTTTTAAAAGGCAACTTTCTTCTTTTCGGGCTAGTTATATATTCGGTTACACAATTTTGGAACGGTTTGATCATTGAAACACTTTCAATATCGAGAACCACAAAGCGGAGTCGATTCTGAGATCACTGTAACCTTTTATATTATTTTACTCCCTATCTTATGTACCACTTTGTGGAAAATGCAATAACGCACGCAAAAATATTGGTTTTTTATCTTAAATGGATGCATCTTATGAACTTCTCTCCATATACAGATGTCTTGGAAACCAGATGTAATACTTACCTACCCCTACATTTCTTTCTGGAGAAAAATGATTTCAACTATGATGAATTTATCCCTTCTAAGACATCCAGAAGGAATTGTTAGCAAAAAAGTACTCTAGGATATCGGAAAACTTATTGTGTTTTCTGGTTGCGAATTGTGATTTTAATGCAATCTCCGGTATGATATTGGTTTCCAGGAAATAGATAAATGTTATATCCACCATATCTAATATCCATTACCGCTAAATATCTTTTTGTAATTATGAATAGACTTTCTATCTTAGAACAGCGATACTTACAAGCAAGATATTCCTTTAAGATTCAATCCATAAATGATAGTTAGGAACTCTGTGGTTTATTTACATAGACGCACCCAATCATACACATTTCACTAAAATGAAGGTATATTCTACTACTGCTCGCCATAATAAATCGCTAGCATACTTAAAGACATCTATTTCGAGATTTTCAGGAAAAAAAAAATTGAGAATCCATTAATTTGGGTACCCCCACTAGAATTCAGGGCTTTGAATTAATATAGCATTCTTATTATATTTTGATTACGATTAAAATTGATTGAATACGGCTTTTTTTTTTGTGTTCCGGAAGACTTGGAAGTATTAATCTTTCAGAATTAAAAAACTCCTATTTTTTCAGGCTTTTTTAAAAGAGTTCTTAAAGAGTCTGAATAAATTTTTTTATTTGAAAATAATATTGTTTGCATCACCAAAAAGTTTCCGTAAATTCCAAGTTAATTATTTGGCGATATCTCTTGGATTTAAATAGAATTTCTTGGAAATTTATATCTTTTGAATTAGATACATTTAAAACATATCAATTCTTGACACCCTTCATTTCTAGTACCTTAATGTTACTTACTCATGCCCACTTTGAACAAAAAATTACAAAAAAAATAATTCAAATAAATTAATCGCACTGTTAATTTCCCCCTTATCCTTTTGTGCGCTGTAAGAGCTATCTATGAAAAATTATCAGAGGTTAGAGGCAATCTGAACACCACCTTTAGAAATTTATGGTTTTTCTTTTCAAATTTGAGTTGGAAATAGTGCCTTTTGTATTCTTGTGTATCTGTATATAAAAATTCTCATCTTTACGATCAATAAAATTTTGTTAATACTAGATTTTTAAAGAAATTCACTCCTTCAATCGGAATAAAATATAAATATTGGATATTTTCTAAATATATAAAAAATAACCAAAAAAATTATAATAATCGGATACAATAATATAAAAAAAATTAGTAGAGAAATATTTTTTTTATATAACCGAATATAGCTTGATAATTTTGGATTTATTTGAAAATAACCCAATCTATATGATAAGAGAAGATTTTTCGATCTAAAGAGTTTATTAAAAACACTCTAATTCTCTTGATTTATTGATTTTATCATTAA
>LSSL01001020.1:0-19853 GCA_001953115.1 Smittium mucronatum
TGGAGATAGCGCACAGCGATTCGGAGGACAGCGATTCCAGAGGAGGACCATCTCGAAACAGGAGGAACCGATCGTTTAACACAGCTGAGACATATTCTAGTGCACAAGTCCAGCGTTCGACAGTCAGACGGATCTCAGCGTCTAACAGCTATTTGTAGGAAAGCCATGTCTACCAATCTCACGTTTGTTTAGGAGCCTAATTTTATCAAACCTGTTAGAAGTAGGCTCTGACTAGGAGCTCAATAGCTTCAATGAACTGTTGTTCATTGACAAAGAGCTTAATCCATGACTGCACGTAACCTCAGTCATCCAGCCTACTTGAAGCAATGCCAGGGGGGGTCTTTCGGTTGGTAGATTGAACCCTTTTCCCGTAGGTACGCAGCCGGTAGTCCGGCAGAGGAGCTTATTGTAGTTAGGATAATAGTCTTTTCTATACGTCTTTTTCTTTTTTTAAAATTTTTTTAGTATAGTTTTTAATGACGTTATCAGACAATAAAATTCCGTGGTACAAAAAAAAATAATATGTAAATATCGAGAAATTTTAAATCAAATATGTAAATAAATGATAAAAAACTTTATTTTTTTCAACGAAAAATAAACAGTTTATGCAAATGAAATTTTACAAAATAAAAAATTCGATGTTTACGAAAAGTTACTCCCGATTTATTTAGTTATTTATAACTGATTATATAAATATGTTGGAATATATATGAATAAGAAACCCAAAAAATGATGTCACTATTAATTCCCTTAAAAATTAAAACTCTTTATATTCTCTGTTTTTTATTTTACGATATGTTTCTAATAAATTATGATGGTAAATGGGTTCCCGAATCCTTGGACGAATTTAATAACTATCTTATATTTTGGTGGAAAAACACCGAAAAAACTTAAAAAGCTATAAATCAACGGTTTATTCATGTATAAACTCTGGGAATTCTAATTGTTAATTTTTAATTAAGCTTTGGAGTTTTCACCACGGAAAAATTTTACTTTTAGAAAATCGAAACATTATCTAAATTGCGATAGAAGAGAACTTATTAATTGTAAAAAGGAAGCATCAGATTTATACAAATCTGGCCAAGAAGCGAGCTTGATAAATATAATTTTGAAAAATAAAGGAATGCTGAATAATATTTCGAAAGTTTACTGCGCAATTGGGAATGAAAAAAAGAGATAAAATCCTAATATCTGTAACAATATATGATTTAATATAAAATTGTGAAGTTAAAAAAGCGAATTCTGATATAGAAAAGCCATATGTAGCGTCATTAAATGAATAAATATTAAATATTAATCTCTCCCCAAAAAAGCTTATATTTTTTATCTATGCCAAAAAATTCCCACTTAGATTTTAAATTTAATTTGATCGAGCTTATCTACCCTGTTATTCCAGGGATGTCAGATCTAAACTCAGCATTTTATCCGGTATTTAATCGATAGTAAGCAAATATAATTCTGAATGTTACTCTTAAGTATTGGATACATTGAAAAATGAGTTGTTTAAATTTAATTTACCATTTAACATCGAGTGCTTTATATCAGATTAAGCTCAAAAAATATCAAATTCGATAAAAAAATATTTCGAAGAACTCAAAAAAACGCATATATGGTTTAATACGTCAAAAAATATTAAAAAAATAATGAATTGGGTCAAATAAAATTTTCAGGAATAGGCTTTATAATGATATATATATAATGTAAATCATACCGATCGGTGAAGTTTTTGAAAAATCTAAACTTTTTTTTATGTAAAATTGGGCTAATTTTTCAGAGTTGAGAGCTCAGTAGCTAAAATATCTAAAGATCATTTAAACTCCGATTAAATATGGTTTGAAGGGATTGATATATTTTCGCCATCTACAAACAATTTTCTTGAAAGATTCAATAAAAAGATAAAAAATAAATACACTAACTGGAAAAAAAAAGGTTATAGTAGAATTTTTTCATAAATCAATAAAGATAGTATCTGATTACGAAGAGCTAAAAAATACTGAAATTTTTATAATGAGCTACAATGAAATAGCATCTTCTAATATCAAACCAACATAATTCTATTCCATTGCCGAGTGATTCAAATTTTAAGTATACATGGTAAATTTTGGTTATTTTAGTCAATATTATTTGAATGAATTATCCAATAAATTGAAGGATATTTTTAAAGATTAAACATTGCTATCATGCTTTTTCTTTTTTTGAAAAATCCTAAAAAATTAACCTTAATCTTAATCAAACTTACAAAAAATCTGAAAAAAGTTGAAAGACCCAGAAAAGCAAAAACACACTCGCTTTCAAGGTAGTAATTTGATTCTAAAAAATGGATTTTGATATATATATTTATATCATATTAAATACTTGATAAATAAAAGATTAAAAAGAAATTTAGTGATTGTTATTCTAGAAAAAATAATGAAAACTTTTATTGATAAAAATAGTCGAAAATAATTTTGAATAAATATAATAAACTAAAAATAATTTTAAAACTTGAAAAGTGGTGTAAATAATAAAATAATATTAATTTGGCATAATTTTATATCCTTAAAAAAATACGAAGTTTTAAGCGTATGAACACTGTACTTTTTTGAAAGAAAACATCAAAAAATAAAATAAATAAACGAGACAGAGAAATGTTAACATAATTGAATATATATGTATTGATATTATACAGAAAAAAAATCTTCCCTGAAATAAATTGATAAAACTGTAGTAGCTGTAGTAGTAGATGTAGGATCAAAATTATTTGCACTATTAAAATTGATTGAAAATTCAGCATTGGTATTGATTGATTCAGAAAATAATGCCACACCGGTAGTAGTATTGTTAAAAATAATAGCAGTCTTAGTAATTGTCAAATTATTAGTAGAAGTAGTAATAAATCGGGTTTTATTTTTATTGTTTTTTTTTTGTAAGCAATCTATTATTATTTATTTTTTTCACTATTTATTCTTATTTTTCCATGTATATTGTTCTTTTTAATCATTATTAAATAAATTATTATGATAAATCTTGTATTATTCTTTGTTATCAAACATTCATTTATATTTTTGGGTAATAAATCATCATAATTAAATTTCGTTGAGTTTGATCATTTTTCCTTTTATTCATGTTCATCTTAATTGGATATTATTTTCGATTTAACTTTTTACTATAATTCTAAATTGATATTTTTTCTCATTTACCTTATTTTATTAAAATAAATTTCATTATATCTAAACAGAAATTTTGAAATAGAATGAACTTTGATTTTTTTATCCATAGTCCATGCATAAAATTGAAGTTTATTTGATTGACTGAAGCAATTTTATTAATCAATCTGTTTAAATAAATCCCAAAAGAATTTTTACTATTAGATTTTAAATAAATTTAAAAATAAAGTGATACGAATTAATCTCACAGACATGACTTTGAAGTATTATATATAAAATTGTAAATCAAATTTAACACCATTAGAATTTCGAATTTTTATCCTCTAAAATAATTTTTTTTGTAACACACGGAAAAAAAAATATAACAAGCTTTCTAATTTGTATGGAAATTTTTTAATTTAGATTTTTTCCTCTGATAAAGACTAAAACTATAACCTAACTTCCACAAGGTCCAGTGTTTTGAGATTATTACTAATATAAAATTTACAAAATCTAGGAGTTAAAAATATCCGCAATAAGCCAAAAGATATTATTTATGTATATAAGCTTTTTTATTAATAGTTCCTGGATTTATTTTGGGCATTTTTTTTGGGGGAATTTCAAAATAAAATTGATAATTAACATTAGTTTATCAAATTTGATTTAAAGTTTCTCAACACTTACACAAATTGATTTAATTTTGCTTAATTTGACAAATAAATTAATTTTTGGTTTTTCATTTTCATTTTGATTATTATTGATTATAATTGATCTGATTAGATTTTTTAATCAAAATTTATTGGCCTGATAATTTATTAAAATTTATAAACCTTAACACGTTTATTCAAAGTAATTAAGAAAAGCTATTTCAAAATAACTTGATCAATTTATTAATGACTAGGTTTTTATATAAATAATATCTGCTTGATCAAAATTTCTATCTGTTTTATTAAAATTAAATCACATTTAAAATTCTATCCAAACAAATCGTGAATAAATATTTTTGTTTTATCAAATTGACCATTTTCGGGTTAAATTTTTTACCTAACTATTTTTCGTGTATAATAGCTATCAAAATTATCAAAATTATCAATTTATCCAATAATATGAAGTTGTGCTTTTCCAAAGATACACTGACCATAAATTGAAAGTCATTTTGTGCCATCGGACCTGAAAAGGCTAAATGAATTTTAAAATAAGCACGATTATCATTAGTTATATAATAATTTATATTTGGTTCTTTATTGACTAAAATTAATATCATCTCTAATTTAAAATTGAATTCTCTTATTTTTCAGAGGTTTGATTCTGTTATTGTTTTTTAATCTTTTGGTTAAAGCATAGAAAATAATAAATTATTTTTAAATTTATTTTTAAAACCCTTTATTTAGTTTTAGCTTTTATTGATTTTACTTCACATCTTTTTATTTTATTAGAGGTGTATAAGCACTAATCCTCGTTTATTTTACTTTTTTATAGCATCATTATTTTTGGATGATAAAAATTTCCAAAATACCAGTAAAAATATCCCACTTTTTAAAATCTCCAATTCGCAAAAATTAATTAAAGTTATGAGCGCTAAATAAAGTTTTCAATTTGAAATTTTATAAAGCTAAAACAATTATTGAGACTAGTTTAATAGGATGTTTTTGTAGAAAAATAAATGAGAAGCACTTTTTTAGTCGACCATAAAAAGGTTAAAAAATCTAAGGTTAAATAGTAAATTTCGTCTATATTGGTTAATATTCGACTATTTTAAGCAAAATAGACTGAATTTGACCGAATTCAGTTAAATTAAGCGATTTTCGTCTAATATTAAAATTTAGATAATAATCGGATTTAATTATTAATCCATTTTCCACCAATTTTAATTGAAGCCTTTGAATTGAATAAAGGATATATATTGGTTATTTTTTGATTAAGTAAAAAAGAATAAAAATTTCAAGCATCTTACTAAACTATATAGATATTATTTATGTTCATAGAAAAATTATTAGGCACCCAGTACAATAAATGGTTTTATTACACCTAATTTTTTTTTATCAAATAAAAGAAGGTTATTAATTAAGGTTTAAAGTTATAATTATAAATTATAAATTATAATGAAAATTTAAAAAAAAATCGGCCAATTTAATCAAATATTGTATTGCTGAAATAAACCTCGTTTTTTTAGGGAAAAATTCTTATATTGATGAATTTGAGTTTTTTTAAATAATAAGAAATATTTGGATATAAATTAAATTTGATAAAATGTATTTTTTTTTACGATAAAATATATTTGATTTGAATTTTACATTTATGAACTTTATTTCTATCATCAATTTTTCATTAAAAGCAATTTTTCAAATGATTAATATTTATTATATAACGACAGAAATATATTGTAATTTAAATTTGATATATATAATTAAAAAATTGATTTTGAATAATGTTGAGTGCATAATACATATATATATATATATATATACATTAAAAAGTTCTAAAAAATTTAGCATATCCGAATTTTTTCGAAGATCAGTTATTTAAAATATAAAAATATATTATTAATTATATCCAATTCAAATTTTTAAATACTTATTAATAGAGCCCATAATATTGATTAAGTATTAAATTTACATTATGAAGCAGAAAGAACTTTTGATATTGAGCAAAATGAAACTCATTTTTATTTTGAACAACTTTCCAGTGATTCTCTTAAGATCTTGAATAACTTTGATTTGGATGGGTTTGATATATTATTTGAAATATTAAATCAGGATATTTCTAGAATGAGAATTACCATGAGAAAAAGGTCCAAGCTATCATTAAAATATTTATTGCTACTTTATCTGTTTTTTTTTTGAAATTTATCCAACTTAATCAATTATAGGACTATCATAAAATTTAAATGCTGGCTCAACTCAAAGAATTATAAAAATAATTACCGAATAGATCAAAGAAGCTCTGAAAAATGAGTCCCTCGTTTGTGTAAATATATATATATATATACAGAAATATATAGGATAAAGCTTTTTGAATTACTCAGAAAAAGCAATTGTAATAGATGCGTCTATAAAATAATGCTCTAGATTAGCCTCAGATTTTAGAGGATAAAAAGTTTTATTTTCGGGAAAAAATAAATTTTAATTCGTAAAAAGATTATTTTTTTCATCTTTCAGATGGAAGAGTAGCTATGATGAGCCAAATAAAATACGTCTAGATATACGATTTTATCATATTTTTGAGCAGAGTTCATTTATACAAAAAATAACTTCTAAAAGCTCTAGAAGAAATCACTTTAGATGGTAATGTGTACTGATAAATAGTTGCTGGCATAGGATATATATTAATGGATAGATATATCCCTGAAATTTTATCTTAAAGGGTTATAAACCGAAAAAGTTGAATTTTAAAGCAAAAAAAAAATTATCGTCAGTAAGAATAATTTTCCAGAATTACTACTCCAGTTTAAAGCAGCTCTGGGGCGCTGAAAGGCTTAAAATAATTAAAAATTTATAATTTCATGAGAATATACAAGATTTTTGTATATTTCTTATTAATTTTACCTATAGTTACACCTATTGTTAAGAATTTCTAGCATATGAAATTCTGGGTTAAAAATCAAATATCTTTAAAATTATATTATCAGCCATAAATATTCTTATATGTGTGTATAAATGTTTATTTTAAAAATTAAAGTCATTTTATTAAAAATAACATAATAAAATTAATTCAAAACATATATTTAATATTTGAAGAAATAATTCTATTAAACGCAAGTGAAATTTTTATCTATATTTTATTCAAAACTCTTAATTAAAATTTTTATTTAATTAAATCTAAAAAAATACCTAAGTAATGTGATATTTATTATTATATTAACTTTTTGATTATTTGCTTGAAATTAAAAATTTTAGCATTACGCATATTGCATATAAATATAAAAAAATTAGCTCGATTTAATTTTAGTTTCATGGTTTTCTATCAAAATTATAGATTCTATAATTTGATTATACTTTATTTAATATATATATATAGTAAAAATAGCCATTTTTATAGCGAATTTATAGCCGTATAGATCAATAATTTTCTAAAGCCACAACATATTTTTGATCTGTATCTAGTTCAAAAAAATTTTTTAAAAAAATTATATACCGAAAGAATGTATTTAAATTAACTTAAAAAAATAACATTTTTTACTAAAGTACAGTAAATCGATATTCGTGTTTTTTTTTGAATAAAAATTATTTTATTCAATTTTGGTTTCAAGGAGAAAGAAGTGATTTCATAAAAATTATTTTTTGAAAAATACAGAAATAAGAAAGAACTAAATCATGGTTAACACTAAACAATTCAATAAATTTTTATTTCGATATTGAACTGAGACAAATAATTAATAATTTTCTCATATAGTTCCGCTTTTTTCGATGAAAACGCTTTTTTCTGATAATTTTTTTTTTTTACAGAAATATCTTATTTAAAAAAACGCAAATTTATCGATTTAATACGTTTTTCTCGAAATTTTTTTGATGCTTCAATAAAAACATGCTTCATCTTTTAATCCAATTATTACTTAAATATGTTTTTGGATTGATAATAAATATCTTGATATTTTCATTTAGATTTTATTCGGTAAAATTCACAAGGCTTAAACATTCTCAGTTTTTTTCACTGTGCGCCTATTAATATGTAAAATTTATCTTTTTCGATATATATTTTTTTATATTGAAAAGTCAAGGAATTTTTTAATAAGTATACCAAAACATTAAAAAATTTAAGTTTAACTAGATTTATGAAAAATAGATAAATAATTTAACGCTCTGGGCTTTTTAGAAATATTTTTAGAAATAATATATGTAAAATCCATAATTTAAACAAAATTTAATTTGAGCTACTAAATTATATTTTGAAATTAATAACTTCAAATCAACATAGTATTGAAAATTGCTAGTAAGAGAAATGTTTCTAAAAACTCATAATCCCATTTATGTATTATTAGATCTTAATTTTTTGGTCAAAGTAATTAGAATCCCATTAAAATTATATTTAGCATATCAGATTTAAATAGTGATTTTTATTATTATTTTTTATACCATGGAAAAATGTACTGTAAGTTTGTTATATATTATTTTTTTTATATTGATGTTTCATCATTTTTATATAAAAATATAAATCGCGCCTCGGTTTTTTTTGAGAACCATCTTTATATTTTATAGTAAAAGACAAAAATGTGTAATTAAAGGCATATTTCAAATAAATAGAATAAAAAATATATTTGGATCACAGATTATATCGATGAAATGTTAAAGCTATAAAATTCAATTGTAAATTATGATTATGTATTACTTGTCGAAAATAATAGATATATATATATATATTTCATAAATTGATGGCATTAGCTTATTTATTACAAATATAATTCACAGAAAACCATTAATCACATTATGTATCTGTATATTTTCAAAAAAAAATCCACATTTTAAATATGAGAGGTTTTAGGGAAGTGAGATTCTTTACTAGATTGAGTTGCAAACTTTCTTTACTGTATAATTTTAAGTTCGTAATACGAAGTATGATATTGATCATTTTTTTTGAGATTTTAAACATAATTTTTTTTCAATTACTGTATTTAATTAAAGTGTTCCGTATTCGGGTCAAGATTACGTTAATGGATATGAAAAAATATTTTCAAAAATAGATTCATGGGGTGTTAAAAAAAATTGAAATTTCGATTTTCTTTAACATAAAATGAAATAAAAATTGGAACTCTATTTCTTTTCTCAAAAATAAATTACATTTTAAAAAATAAAAATTCTTCTCGATATAAAATTATTATCAAATTTCAAAAATATAGAATGGATTTTTTAAATGCTTGTATCTATAAAAATGAATAGCGAATTTGAATTTGGAGATATAAGTAAAACAAAAAAAATTCAATTTGTCAAAAAAATTGACCAAATAACAGAATATATATCAAAATGAGATAAAAATTCCTTATATATTTTATTTTTTGAATATATAAAAAATATAAAACACGATTTACAGTAGTATTTTGAACTACTTTAACGAAATAAGTTCACTAAAAAATTGTTTAAATATATGGTAGCTTGTCTAAATTTAGCAAAAAAATATCAGATATCCCATCTTTAATCGCATATTTTTATAAATGAAATGATTTAAAATATTTTAACTTTGAATTTTTGAATATACAATATATAAAAGCCGTATACTTTTTTTGAGATTGTAATTTTTGAATTTTTTGCTTATAAAAAATGATCAAATTCTGAATCTGAAAAACTCAAAGAAACTATAGAAAGGTATTTATTAGATAATCCAAGAATAAGCAATAAAATGGGCATCATTAAGAACTTTGAAAAGTTATAAGTCAAATTCACGATTTATTATCTTGAAAGCACAAAAATAAAACTTATATAGAAATGATCTTGGAAAAATAAAACGCGTATCTATGTATAAATGCATTCTATAAAATGTCCCCAATTTTTTTAAAAAATCCATGGGAAAAACGGACATGTACCCAGTATACTATAACGGCCAAAAAAAGATTAAAATTATCAAAAATATCGATGTCATTTAATCCTGCAAGCAAAATAAAAAATGTAAATCAGATATTAATAAATAAAATTACCACAAAAAAAATTAAAAAAATGCAGAAAAAAGAATATATCAATTGTTGTAATCATCTTGGAGAAAGTCGTTGTTTAATTATATTGGAATTTAAGGAAGTTTTTATAATGAGGAGTGTCTCTGCTGAAACTACCACATCATTTTATAAAAAATATCAAATTTCAAACATGGGATCTTCTACTATATATCTAGTAAATTACTGCTTTTTGAAATACAAATACGATAACTCCATTTCTAAGATTCTTATCCGTGACTAAAAATATGTTTAGATTTTTTTTTAGATATTCTGAAAACAAAATTTTTCATTCATGTTGAAAAAGTGCACTTTTGGACAGATTCAGGCCCTATTTTTCTTTCATTCAAGTTTTTGAATGCTATATTTAGGTAAATATGCAAAAAAACCGGAAATTTTTTTCCTCTAAACTACTTCACAGAGTATCACGGTAAAAGTGTTGTTTTTGGGCACCTTTTTATTTTTTTATAAATAATTTATTTATATCAAATGATTTAATGCTTGTTTTATTTTATTTTAGGGATGCTTTCGAGATGGTTGGATAGAAATATTAAAAAAAGAGACATATATACTATCAAAAAATTTATTGGAAATTTATATTAAATATCAAGTGTGAACCAGGTGAAAAACTCAAAATCTGATGATGTTAAATTTCAAATATATTATGGTTGATCACCGGGATTAAATTTGGAAAAAATGATAGCAAAAAATTTAAATCAATTTTCTCTTTTATTATGGAATCAGATAAATTATTATGGTCAGTAATAAGTAACCCCAATATCCAAAATTATACAATTAAAAAATTTAAAATTGGGTTTAGAGTTGACAAGCAAGTTAAAAAGTATTCAATTGGGAAATAATGATAAAGCGGAATTAAAATAAAATATCATAATGAGGAAAAAATCCCAATCAAATCAGATAAAAAAAAATTGAATTAATTCAAAATTAGCAACAGGAAATTTCTAAATTTTATCAATAAATTTGAATAAATATCTAGATAAATTGGATTTTTTGTTAAATATTATATTTTAAATCATTTTTTTATTTTAAAATTTTATTGATATCTTTTTCCCTTTAGACTCTAGATGAGCTAATATGAAGTTTTTACTGAGTTTTGAAAAATTAAACTTATAGATTAATTAATTTCATTTTCGTTTTTGTTTTTTTTCATCATTTATTATTTTTTATATAGATTTAAGAGTTTCGTGATGATATATAAAGAGCGGCAAATTTTTATAGAACCTATATTTAATATATATATATTTAGTGGACTTACCATCGATGAATATGTAGGAGTAGTTAAAAAAAGGTTTTGGTGCTGTTATAATTCTCCCAAAAATCAATGTTATTTAGTTTTTAATTTTTCAAATATTGATTAAAATCACATAAATAAAACATTTTATTTACATTTTTCAATACTAACTTATTTGAAAAGTTAAAAGATATTGAAGTCTTAAAAAAATCATCAATAATTATTTTAAAATTTTTTTATCTATTGTTCTCAAAATTGATTTTGCTTTTTCGGCATGTCTTGAGCTCTAACTAATCATTTTATGCAAAAAATATCCCCATTTTAAACTTTTTTTATTGTTTTTTGTCATATATAACAATAATTTTGTTTATCGAAATTAGTCACATTAAATCATTGAAAGAATATATGATACTCTAATTCAAATATTCACAAGAAATTTTTTTTAAAATATAGCGTAGTATTTTTTTTAAAAGTTTCATTTTTATTTTAAAAATTATACGAATAAAGTAAAATTTGCAGGTGATTAAAAAAAAAAGGTAAATAAAAATCCACCAATTAAAATGAGTTTTTTAACTTTATATATTAATAATTTCAAGAAAATTAATGGTTTTATCTTTATTATATATTACAGAACAAATATTTTATATAATCATAATCATGATTCAGTTTATTTAATTTTTTTTTATGGAAATAGGATATATAAGTTTTTATTTAGAAAAAATTTATCTATCAGTATTAAAAATAGAAATTTATTAATTTTTTTCAAAAAAATCAAATTTTTTAGCTAAATTTTTTAGAAATTAAGTTATCTAATATATCAAAATTATGGCTTTATGATTTTTTATTGTGGATGAAACTAAGAATTAATATTTAATTAAATTATAAGTAATGATACTAGCAATGTAATTTTTAATGAAAAGGCTTTCGAAAAAATTTATGATTGAAATAGGTTTCATTAAATTTGTTAAATATTTGATTTTTTAGTCTTTTATCAAGTTATTAATCTTTTATTAAATCGTTATACAAGATTAAATTTGTACATCAGCAATCGTAGTTAAGGTTTGAATTTGATAATTGGAAATAATAGTTGAAGTTCGAATTTGGCCATCCACCATCCTTAAAGAGTTTTAATTAGGCGATCAGCAATTTTAGTTGAAGTTTGAATAAGGTAACTGAAATCTTCTTTCATTTACTAAAAGATACAGGAGCCCATTTTCACTAATGGTTATATTAGCGTTAAAATAATTTTAAAAATCATCCATATATATTTTCAACAAAATATTCCTGTTGTTTTTTTTTCGAATAACACTCTTCATTTTATCTTTTTTCAATTATATATCTCTGATGGTAACATGAAATTATTTAAAAAAAAAACTAAAAAAAAATAAAAATCGAATTTGATTTGATTTGATTTGATTTGATTTGATAATTTAATTTGTTTATTGTAGCCAAAAATACATCTTTTTTACAAATTGTTAATTTAATTAGAGTCTAAGCCAACTAAAATGAGACATGAAATTTATTTAAAAAATCTAATACAATTTTATTGGTTATATACTAAAAGTTTAAAAATAAAACCAAATTATTTCTTAGAGCCAAAATTATCGCATTTAAGATGCTGTCTTAACTAAGTATCTATGGGTGCCCTTCTCAAAAAGGCTCCCTATTTTTCAGGAGAGAGCTCCTTTTTTCGGGATGCAAGTTTACTACTAACGTAATATTGCAATTAATCATGCATTTAACTTAGAAATTTTTTTCTAAATCACTTTTCGATATATTAGAGTTTAAAGTATTCATGAATTATATTGGCTAATGTGAAAATTATATATTTTATTTTATAGGGTAAAATTTTGTAATTTGATCATTTGAAAAACAAAAAAATCACATAAAAAATCAATTGGTATCTATTTAGGTCTATTTTCTTTAAATTCATCCAATTAGAATTAATCAATAAATCTACTTATAATTTCTATTAAAAAAAGTGTCTCGCTTTGTAAAAAATACCCTATTCACAGATATCCCCCATTTTAAGCGATTTTTTTAATGATAGTTTCGATTTTTTGTGAGTGAGAAAGTTTATTTAGTTTTTTATGCTAATTCTCATTTTTTTCGAAGCGTGATTAAAAAATAAAATAGCACATAAACTCAATATTTAAATTTTAAGATTAAAGTGATGTTAGTTTATGGGCTTGAGTAAATAAATATTAACGGTTATTCGATATGAAACTGCTGATATTTGAATTTTATATTGATTATAGGAGGTTTTTAAGGGCGCTTCCTATATGATTTGAATAAAGCTATGGTATTTTGTATGCTATTTAATGAAGCTATCAAAAACGATTATTAATTCCGTTTACTTATAACTCTTTTTAAATTGTAGAACTGGGTTGAATAAATATTCTGTTATCTGCATAAAAAATAAAATTAGCCTAACTGAAAAATTAGAGAACATATAAAAAACTATTTAAATATTAATATCTTAATAAATAAAATTTTATTATCTCTGATAAAATTATCTAATTTCTAATATTTTTCATTGAATTTTAAAATTAAGGTTTTTAAATTTTAAACTTTAATCGGAAGGTTGCACCAAATAACATCAGTATATTTTTTAGCCTTTCAAAATAAATCTAATAAACTTTACATGTACAGAAAGTTTCATAAAGTTTTAAATTCACTCTTATTTTCAATTATATATTGTATTTAGCTTTATATAACCTAGAGATGTGTTGAAAATGATTCCTATAAAGTGAGAAGTGTTACAGGATAATGTTTTATAAATATAATGTATTCACAGCTTTATTTTTTTCATTTTTTGCCTATAATATTTTTATAAGCGATTTTTACAACTTTTTTAATATAACACACATGAATGATATAAAAAGTTACTCATTATTCGCGAGTTTAATCCCCTAATTTTTTTTATAGAATATTCTATGAATAGCAATTAATAATGTATTCATTTTATGTAGAATATATTTTATGCGAATTCTTTTTCAAAAAATACTCTGGTAAATCGAGGAATACCCGAATAAGATTTTATGTTTAAAAAAATCCATTTTATAGATTAATAAGTCGCATATAAACAAAATTAATATTTTTGAAGTTTATAAGATGCTTAAAAAAACTGTTCATTTTGACTTAATTAAAAAATATCTAATAATATCCTTTGTTAAGTGTTCCATATGTGCAAAACATATATTCTATTTAAATATCCACTTATATGCAAACAATGAATAAAAATAGTTATAAATAGTACATATCTAACATCTTCTTTATAAATTATTGCATTAATGAGCTAATACTAATGAAACAACTGTGTAATGACAAACACCAATTCCTAAAACATTATATTTGAATAACTAATCATATAATTTTTTCACAATAGAAATAAAATATACCATATTTATAGTTCCTTATAAAGGAATAATTCGATTTAATGAAAGGTATAAAAAGGAACACAAAATTTATTCCTAAAATGAAAAAATAAGATATTTTACCAATTAAAATTCTATTAGCTTACTTTCTAAATTTAAAAATTCCTTTATCTGAATAAAATAAGCAAACATCTTCAGCAGAAACTACCAATTTATTATATTAACCCTAAAATTTGTCTTTAGAAAGAAGATAAAATTAATTTCCTTTATTAAATTAAAAAGTCTAAATTGAATTGGTTACCTAATTCAATTAAAATTAGTGGAACATTAATTAAAAAATAAATGCGATTGTTATCTAAATTTTCATATTAGTCGAAAATCGCTTAATTTAGCCGAATTCGACCCAATTCATTCTATTTTTCTTAAAATAGTCGAATCTTGACAAATTCAGCCAAAATTTATTAGCTAACCAACGTATAACAGAATTAAAGCTGGAATTTTTTTATTTCAATTTTACAGTTTTTTATAAAGTTTATGAATGCTAGGATGTCTAATAAATTGCAAACTATTCACTAATTTACAATTATTTATAGTGAAGTGCATAATAAAATAAAGAATGAAGTTCAAGTTTAATTAACTTAATTAACCAAAAAAAAAAACTAAATATTTATTAATTAGTAAAAATTTTGTATGTGGTTTTGATTTACAGGTGGTTTTGATTATTTTTTGTTGATTTTGATTTTCAAGTGTTTTTTAACTTGCATTTTTTTAACATTTTTTTTTTGAAATGCAAGCTCAATTAATTTATGCTTTTATCAAATAAATTTTTATTTGTAATTTAGTTATGTGATGGAAGCTTCAATTATGTGATCTAGTTTTATTCACAAGTTTTTGAGGTTTATTAATTAATTGAGATTTTTTCGTAATTTTGTACTTGTAAATAAAACCACTCAGTTTAAAAAAAAGTTTCAATTAATATCTTAATAACCATTTAATTTTTTTTTGAACTAGTTATTTTTTAATTTTAGACTAATTAGCTAATTTCTGATTCTAAAATAAAATTATTGAATATTATCAAATTTATTGATATGTTAATTTTATAAAACTAGAAAAACCTAAAACTTTCATTAAAAAAAATTAAGAAAATTTATTTAGAAATAAATTTATCAATTTCTTATTAGTTAGGTTTATATTTAAATCGCACCTGCTTAATCAAAATCCCCATCTGTTTTATTAAAAATCATTCACATTTATAATTCTATCCAAAAAAATTGGCTATAAATGGCTTTATTTTTTCAAATCAACTAACTTTGTGCGTAATTTCTTGCTTTACTCTTTTTTGTGCATATTACTACCAAAATTGGTTTTAAAAATTGATTTAACCAGTAATATGAATAATTGCAGTTCTAATTCCAGATTTTGCAGTAATATGAAAGCGATTTATGTTCAATAAGCCCTGAAAGAGTTAAATTAAGTTTGAAATAAGTTTGGAGATTGAATTTTAATTCCTAATTTCTATTCGATATTTTATCCTCAAAGCTGATTATTAATTCAAATACATAATTGAATTTTCTTATTTTATAAAGGTAAGATTCTGCTCTTTCCTTATATTTTTTTGAATATAATAAAGTAATAAAAAAATATTCTTTTATTTGTTTCTGGATCCATAAATTCAGTTTTAACTTTTATAAATACCATTTCGCACCAAATTATGTATTAAAAATATATGCGCTTGCCTTATATATATTACTTTTTATATAGCATCACAGTTTTGGGATATTAAAATTTTCAAAAATAAAAGTAAAAATAATCCATTTTTTAAGAGCCTTAAGTTTAAAAAATTGATTGGAGCTTTAAGTGATAGATAATGAATTTCAATCCAAAAATTTAGGAAGATTATCTAATTATATTTACTGGTTTAATGGGGTATTTTTTTAGAATTAAAAATGAGAATCATTTTGTAGCTGACTGTAAATTATTAAAAGATCTTACACATTTAAAACTAAACTATTGAATTTTGCGGTTTTATTTCTGATTAAAGTTTAGTGATGCTAGAATGTCTAATAAATTGCAACCCATTTTCTAATTTTCCATATTTTATATTTAATATAAAATAATTAGAAAATAGAATCCAAATTTTAATCCCTTTATCAACTAAATAAACAAATCCCGTTATTATAATTCCTCTATTAAATAAATTAAAGAGCTATTAATTCTGTCAAACTCAATTTAAATGACAAATCTAGTATTAGCCAACTTTCATGTTATCGATTAATTCCTCGAGTTGTTTCTTAATCTGAATTACGTTAATTAATAACCGATTGGTTCCTAAATAAGTAATTAGGTTCTTAAATAGACCGCAAGTATTTCGAAAAATAAAAAAGATTAATAACAGATAATATGGAAATTACCGTAATTATGCATCCATAATGATGCAGGCTGCCAATTATAAATCGCTTCTCCCTTTATATTATGAAAAGTGCAGAATTTATTTTTTCAACAGAGCTATTTGCTAATTAGTTATTTATTTCGTAAAAAAAGTCAATAAGGCCCTATATCACCTAATTTGAAAAAAAATTTATTATGATTTTAGATCCTAGTGAATAATTAATAGGACTGTTTTTAATTCGATGGGTGCTTCTTTCATTATAAAAACAAAGACATTAATAATGCGATTTACTCTATATTATTATACCAGCCATTTCGAAACAGCTGAAATATTAATTAATAGAAATCCTATTTAGATATAATCTAAACGTCTTGAAGTTTTTTAAAAGTGATACCATTAAAATAATACTCTAAACCTAAAAACATATTTTTTATTTTATTGATGGAGTAAGAATTTTATTATAATTATATCAATATATCATATAAATAATACATAGTATTTATTTTACTCTACGCCATCATTTTTGATATAAATAATGATAAATGTATGAGTTATATGCGAATATATTTATTGAAGTCAGGTCAAATTGAATTTAAAAAGTTCCAGAATACATATTCTGATGAATCGGTATTTTGTTTGGAAAAGCTAGCAAAATAAGACAAGAAGAAATGAGGATATATATGTATACATAATGAAAATTTGAATTATTTTAACTGTAACATAGTTTCTCACCAAATACCAAAGCTTTTGAATTTTTTTTTGATTACTATTTATTTATTAATATACCTATTAATTAATATGGGGTTTTATTGATAATTTTTACATGTATATTTGAATTCATGACCTATTAATTAATTGGTACGAGTATATAAAAGTAAAAAATTCATTGAAAAATAGCAAATGAGCTCATAATTAAGCTATTAATTATTAAAAACAACTACTAATTTTATAATTAGCAGTTTTAACGAATTGGATACATTAAAAAAATACATATTGTGAAGTTTTAAGATATAACAGGAGAAATTGTTTTTAATTGGTAATCTAAATCATTACAAGTATAGAATTAAGATAATTCCCCTAATAGAAACATATTAAACTTAATATATCGTTTTATAAATTAATCAAATAAAATTATTTTTTAATTATATTTTTTTGGCTTTATAAGTACAAAATTACGATAAAATCTTAATGAATAATCTCTGAAAGTTTTTAATTTCAAAAAAAGAACCAAAATAGTCGATGTTTATTTTAAAAAAAACTCTCAGTATCTTTAGATTTTTATGCAAGTCTTAATATCTTATTTAGCTTATACAATCTACCCTAATACTCTAATAATCTTAATCTTAAATTTAATCTCAATATCAAAATAGATAGATCAGATTTTTGTATTGTGTAACTATAAATGTTTATATAATATTAATTGAAATTATTAAATTATCTTAATTTCGTTGAGTATGTTTTGTATTAATGGAATCTATAAGATTCAATATAAAAAAATAAATTAGTGCTTGTATAAAAACCAAAAATTAAAAATAAATATTACAAAATAAATACTTAAAATTATCAAAAAATATAGTTTCCTAATCACATATGTTTATAAAGATATTATTATTTAAAATTTGTAGGTTCTATGCGATAATCATCTCTCAGCAGAGTTAAAGTCAAATTTAACTTATTAAATTTATTTATATTATGTTATATTCGAGAATTTGAAAATTAAAAACAAACAGGTAAGTATTAAGATGTTTTATAAATATGTGAAAAAAAATACTAATTTTTTTTATAACCTGATATTTTTTGACACTAAATAATTACTATCAATCTATTTAAGAGCAGCAACAAGATTTTAAACTCGATTTCTTATTGATAAAAATTTTTTGAATTTAAGAGATATCACACCAATTTCAAATTTACGTTTTTATATACTTTGCTCAATTTTTTATATATTTTCATATATTATAAATATAAATCCAAATGATGAGTATAAGCGTGTCAGATTTTAGATGAAAATTGTTTTTTATCACCATTATTAACCTAAACTAAATATTAAAGATTATTTGCAATTAAAAATAACCATTAAGTAACATAAATTTGGATAAATTTCGAATTATATTTTTAATCAAAAGAACTATAATTTAAAATTATATGCAAATTTTGCAATTTTATTTCTTTAAAAGTGTTCAAAAATTTAAATTTTTATATAACACGGGAATAACATGGTTGATTAAAGCTATTATGATAACTTGAACCTAAAGGTAGACTTTCACAGCCAAAAATATCTTTTAGTGACAATAAATTCTAATTTGGACTCTTTTATTTTATTTTATCGGATCGAATGAAAATTTTGATTAAATTTTTCAATCATTTAATTACTGAACAAATACTTCAATTAAATAAATAAAACAATAATTGGTTTTTAATTTCTCTCGATTCTACTATCATCAAAAAACAATAAAAACAACTTGGATATCAAAATCGCGAAAAAATAATCAAAATCGCACGTAAATCAATACCAAATAAAACAAAAATACAGTTTAAATAATCTAAATATTTCAACTTTAAAGTTATCAAACAATTTTACTTATTAATACTTAATATACATTATATAAATTAATATCTTATGTATTCATAATATGCAATTTGATTTTTAAATAAGCCACATAAATTCAGGAAAAAATAACATATAACTAATAATAGACACGAATTTAAATGATATTTCGTGCTTTTAAGATATGCATGGATGTTTTTTTTTTGAATAGAGACTTTTGTCATTATAAATTTACTTTTTTTTTTTTTTATCACGGAATTTTATTGTAAGATAACGTCATTAAAAACTATACTAAAAAAATTTGAAAAAAAGAAAAAGAAGTATAGAAAAGACTATTATCCTAACTAAAATAAGCTCCTCTGTCGGACTACCGGCTGCGTACCTACGGGAAAAGGGTTCAATCTACCAACCAAAAGACCCCCCCCCCTGGCACTGCTTCAAGTAGGTGTATGACTGAGGTTGGGTGCAATCAAGAATTAAGCCCTTTGTCACGAAAAATAGCTCGATGAAGCTATTGAGCTCCTA
>LSSL01001020.1:20228-32522 GCA_001953115.1 Smittium mucronatum
ACGGAATTTTATTGTAAGATAACGTCATTAAAAACTATACTAAAAAAATTTGAAAAAAAGAAAAAGAAGTATAGAAAAGACTATTATCCTAACTAAAATAAGCTCCTCTGTCGGACTACCGGCTGCGTACCTACGGGAAAAGGGTTCAATCTACCAACCAAAAGACCCCCCCCCCTGGCACTGCTTCAAGTAGGTGTATGACTGAGGTTGGGTGCAATCAAGAATTAAGCCCTTTGTCACGAAAAATAGCTCGATGAAGCTATTGAGCTCCTATTCAGAGCCTACTTCCAACAGAATTAATAGAATTAGGCTCCTACACAAACGTGGGTTTAATCGACATGGCTTTCCTACAAATAGCTGTTAGACGCTGAGATCCGTCTGACTGTCGAACGCTGGACTTGTGCACTAGACTATGTCTCAGCTGTGCTAAACGATCGGTTCCTCCTGTTTCGAGATGGTCCTCCTCTGGAATCGCTGTCCTCCGAATCGCTGTGCGCTATCTCCACTACTCCCAACCAAGACTAGTGCAACGCCGTGCGCTGTCTCCACTACTTATAAATTCACAATCAAGATAAAATATCATTGTAAAATTTTATAACGTAACTAATTAAAACTAAATATATTAGAGGTTCTCTTTGAGAACGGAAGCCTTCCTACTAAAATTTCACCACTTTTTTAATTTGGAAATATGGCGAAAATATAAAACTTAAAGTTATTGGGTAATTTGAAATACAAAATTTGGAGGTAATTTTCTATTGGTAAAAATTTACAAAATTATTATAACCGGTATGTTTTTCTATTTTTATTGGTACAGTTTTAAATAAATTCAAGTTTAGACAATTATCTTTACAGTAAAAAAAAGTATTGTTCTTGTAATAATCTCCCATATACTATATTTATCAGATCATCAAATAACTATATATATAAGTTATGGTTATAATAATTTGAACCAAAAATTTAGGCCTATCAATAAAAATTTATAAAGGGTAATCCAGAATTATAAATTCGTCTCCAAAACTTCATTTTGCTACATTTTTCATCTTCGAAAAACTCTTTTTATCTCATAAAAATTTATCAACTTTCTAATTGACTAAATAAATCATTTTTTTTAGTGAATCATTATTGGAAAATATATCTATTAATACAATTATTCTATGGTTTAATAAAAAAATCACTCAAAAACTTTATTGTGAACAGGTAAAAAACCCATTATTATTTAAAAATAGACCTTAGTAATAAAATATATTACATAAGTTCCAAAAAGGAAAAATATTTTACTATTAGATCTTCAAAATCTGTGTTAAAAAAAAACAATAGATTTTTATCTAAAAAGTAAATTTAGTAATAAAAAAAAATCGATAATTAACTTGAAAAAAAATAGGCAAACTTCACTTTTTACCCTTTTTTTTTCTGAATATTTACATTTGAAATCACTTAATCGAATTTGTATTTTTTTGTCTAAATATCATAGATTTTTTTTTAAAATACAGTTTCTATAGAATTTTGGTTTAGTTTAAATTTTATCATTATAGTTAGACAATATACACAATTTTATTTCAATTCTAAAATATCATTTTAAAAAATGAAAAATTCTTTATGATTTCAAAAATTTCAAACTTATTTTTAGATGATCTTAATTAAGCCACATTTTATTATAGCGGGTTTAATTATATTTTTTTTCCCGTTATGAAACAGACTCTACACTATTAATGTATAATTTTTTGATTTAGCAAGAACGAAAATTCTATTTATTTATACCGAACATGTTTTTAATCTAATCAAACGCAGAAATTAAATAAAAAACCCTTTATAATAAGGATTATT
Organism: Smittium mucronatum; assembly: GCA_001953115.1. Lineage (NCBI taxonomy): Eukaryota > Fungi > Kickxellomycota > Harpellomycetes > Harpellales > Legeriomycetaceae > Smittium > Smittium mucronatum. Next base: position 22,053 of record LSSL01001020.1, read on the forward strand.
TTAATAATCATGTGTTAAGATTTTAATTTAAATTTTTTGACCATTTAGTCCAAAACTATAGGTAAAATAGAAGATAAATTCTTTCACTCGTTCTTAAAAGCGCTGTTAAATAAGATATGACAAAGCTAAATTGTCCATTTGATTTATACGTTTAAAAAATCTAAAACTTTAAACATGATTTTAATGAATATTTTAATCTTCAATATTCCCTAAAATTTTAATAATAGTTTAATTCTCGTTAAAAATTAGAATATTATAAAATTACTTTCGATCTCCAAAGGTTGATAAAATCTCCAACAGTAACCCATAATATAGGTGTATTAATCGATTATTCCCAAAAAGCTATAGCAAATAAAATAGAAAATATATGACTAATATGAAAAAGAATAAAATCTTTGGGGATGAAAAATGCATCGAAGTGCAGATTTTGGTGATTATTGTGTAATTTTAGATATATTTTTACCATTTTGAGTTGATATATCGTATTTTCGTAGATTTAAAGATTCAAACCCGCATATATATATATATTTCAAAATTTTTATTGAAATTATTCTACGAAAATTACTGTTAAAAAATATATTTATCGCTATATTCCAGAATTCGTGGAATTTTCTGTTTTTTTTAGAAAAAAGCCATTTAACTAATATTTTATTACAATATTTAATTTATAAAAGAAAATAAGTAGGTTTAATTATCATTATATATTAAGTTTCGTCACAAAATTGAAAATGATTTCACAGGTCTTAAATAATATATTAAAGTTTAGGACTATCGCTTTATTAGTAATTTTGGAGCTTAATTTTTTTTTTTCGGTTATAAGCTATAAAGTACTCTTATTTACTACAATTTAAAGAATTGATTTGCTAAATATTGGACTTGATTGATTGATTGTAATACCATTAATCATAAAGAGAAAAGCGACCTATTTACTTGAAATAAAACTAATTATTATTAAATTCCAATTTAATAAAATATTAAAATATTTTAGAAATATTTAATGTTAAAAAATTCTATTACTCAATCCAAAACACACCGATTTATCAATTATCTTCAAGTATAAACAAAATAATTCATGAAAATGTCACAAAGCATTAAATAATAACCAAAACTGGTTGGAGATATACAATTTATTGTTTAATTCATAAGTCAAAATTTGATTGGATTATACACTGATTCACCTGTTTCAAGATTATTTAAACAAAAATTTTCATTTTTCAGATATACAAGGATCGAACTTTTTATTAATCTCATTAAAAAATGATACATATTTCCCATTTTAATTTTTTTCCTATTTTGAATTAAAAATGCCTTCAAACGAAAAAAAATTTCCTATACGTATCTGTTCAGATACATATAGGAAAAAATCGAGCTTATTAAGTCAAATAAAACTATTTTAAAGTATACATACAATAATAAAACGTTTCACTTTTTAGTCTCCAATTGATAGAGTTTATTAATAAGTAATTTATTGTATTTATTCTTTTCAAAAATAAACTTAAACTTGAAACTAAAAGAATAAAATATAAGAATAATGGACCTTTTCTTTAAGTTGCAATACTTCAGCTTATTTATACATTCTTTTCTGGAAGAATATAATGTAATTTTAAAATACAATAAATAATTAAATAATTAAATAAAGCATTTAGAATACCATTCTATCTTATTGATACGCCGATTAAACTGATATTCTATCAATATGGACTAAAAAATCAATCCAAAAATGAAATTTTAATAAAAGAGTAGCGTAAATATAAATGAGTTATAGAATTTAGAAAATGAAGCTCTACGACTGTTTCTATAGTAATTAAGCACGTAAGTGCAAATATAAACAAGCTTATAATGATAAAATTTTTATTTTGGTAAATTATTAGGATTAATTAAGTGGAGCTAAATAAATAAATATATACGTAAAGCCCGAATAAATCAAAAGAAATAAATCAAGTATAATTCTAATTGTAGTTTTGGGCCTATTTAAATAGTTTTATCTAAATATTATTAATATTAAATAATAACTAGGTTTAAAATTTAAAAAACATATTAATAAATAAGTCAATACAAAAAAATTTATAGTTTATTATTAAACACAAATTTATGTATTAAAATGGATATTCTTTGAACTTGATGAATATTGGATGTAATCATATTATTATTTCAAAGGGGCTCACATAATCAAAAAAAATTGTAAATATTTATCTTTTTGAGTATATAGTAGAAATAGTTTGTGTATTATGTCAAGTGTTGATAATTATTGATAAATAAAATTGTAGCTATACCTCTTGAAATTCAGAAAACGCAGTTTTCTTAATTATTTTTGGCCTTCCTTGTTTTTTCCTTTGATTCGGTAGGGTTATAATATTTAGTTCGCTTTTACCAATATAAATTAAAAATTGGTACATATGATGGCACTTTTTTTTCTATAATAATTTTTTGCATGAGCAATAAGAATCCTTTTAATCTTTTATAAAACCTTTAGAGTATATAAATGTACACTTTTCAAAAAAAATTATGTTTGAGTAGAAGTTTTCAAACTCCTATTATCCAGCTTATTTATTAAAAAAACCCCCCATCTTCACTTAAAATAAATTGGGAAATAGGATAAATCGATGAATTTTTTTATTTTAAGCAGTTTCAATATCTAGTTTTTTTTCCTAAGTCGAAATCTCGTTATAAACAATATTTTGAAGGTTTGGAGAATAAAATTTTTCATAATATAGATAAGACCCTTTAAAAATTCTAAAAAATATAAGATGTCTGATACGCAATATCTTTCAAAATTTTCTTTTAAAATTATATTAAACCTCCCCAAAGAGTTGTGGTAAAGTGTCCAAAAAAACGGTATCCTTTATACCAATTTTTTTTTTCGAAATGGTTTTTAGATATTTTATCAATTTTTTCCGTTAAAATGCCAAAATCATTCCATTTAGAAATACAATCCTTTTCAAAGATAAAGTTTATTCTTGTTAGCACTCAGTTGTATTTTTCAGAAGCATCTAAATGCATATTATTTGAAACTATATTTTTTCCTTCCCTGATATAACTTTAATGATTTTTATATAATGAAACCAGAGATTGGCTCTTTTAATATTTGATGATAATTATTTCAAATAGTTTTGTCATTTGTGGTGCAGAATCAGCAAATATATCTTCAAAATTTAAATCTACACCCGATTTTTTTGATTCATATAAAAGGATGTTTAGTATCCAGCTATAATCTTCAGTATTGTTTTTTCTTACTATAGAAATGGTTATTGTTAAAAAATATTGGTATAAATATGTAATTACTGCGATCATTACTGGATATCCATCTTTAATTGGCTTGAATATTAAATATAAATACAGAATATTGACTTTTGAAAGATGGGTGGACATTTTATCAGAAGTTAACATCGCTTTGATTTCATCTGGGATAACTGAAAAATTAAAAAAATAAGCACTGGATGAATTCTTTTATTTACTCAATTTTTCGCACTTTTTTTCGAAAATATTTTTAGCTGTTTTTTTTAAATGTATTTTTGGTTGCATTTCCTCTTATAGAATAAATTTTTTCCGAATTTATTGATATTATATCAGTTTCAAACTTTTTTTAATTTTTATAAGAACTAAATCCATCCTTTTTATACTATATAGCCCTGTTCTGGAGCAGTCTTAATCAGTTACTATAATTATTTCCATTTTTTTTTTTTCAGAATAGTATTATTTAGCCCTCTTTTCATTATATTCTTCAACTCTAAGATCACTGGGGCAAGCGAAAGCTTTGAGATTTTTACAGTAATAAATAGTGTTTTTGCATTTTTTCAAAAATCTTGATTTTTTGATCCTCATTACTTGTTTAATACTTATAGGATTGCTGTAGATAAATTCAATACAATTTATTCTGAGAGTACTCGTTTTTTTAAATTTTCAGGGTAATAGGTTAGAACAATATTTATAAGATTGGGGTTTAATTTATTCACACCATATACACATATGCGCATATATTCTGCAATGTTTATTTTATATCGCTTTTTTATTATGGAGCTTCAAACGTTTGATAGGCAGTGAAGTTGTTAATAAATTATTTTGTTGTTCTTTTACACATACAAATTGTTTTTAATCAGCTTTATCTAATATTTTATTATTTTATATAGATCTATTTTGCTCGCCGGGTTTGTTTTTTGATCAAAAAAAAGACTTTTAAAAATTTTATATAAGATAGTTAAATCAATATTGTGAAATATTGGAAATGCCAAAATATCTATGTGCGTTTTTTAAATAAATGTCGATAAAAAGGTGCTTTATATGACAAAATTTAGGAGGTATTTGATTTAATAAGAGTACTTTTAGGAAAATTGGATATTAAAAAATGGTTTTGGTTTTTCTGGTGTAAATTTGGTGATTAATATGAACTAACGTTTATATTTATCTAAAAGAATCTGAATGATATAATTCTTGGACAGATTACAGGTAATCTATTTATATTTTTTAGACGTTCTTTCTTTTTTCTGACATTTTAAAATGGAAGGATAATAAAAATATATTAATTTATTTAGAAATCACTTAAATTTCATGAAAACATACTATTTTAAATAAAAGCATACCGATTTCCCTAAATCCATATATATTGTTACACATAGATCAATTTTCCCAAGAAATTAACTAAAAATATTCCAAATATTAATTTTAGATTTCAACATAAAAAATTCATTTCTTAATTTTGTTGGGTGTGTTGAAATCACCAATGATTATATTTTAAAAGCAAAAGGGAATTTTTTTATTTATAGTACTAAAAATAATATTAATAAAATAAGCAAGTAATGGCTGTAGAGGTCCCAATTTTCAGATAATATAAATTTAATAAGCCCTTTATACAGCCCCTTCATAAAAATCTCTGAAAATGGAATATCCCTCAAACTTTTGAAGACAAAGTTTTTAAAGCAAAATTTTAAATACAGAGCAATGAATTTTCTATTTTAGTTTAATCTCGGGTCTCAAAATTTAGATTGAGAGCCACGAATTTTTTTAGGAGTCATTTAAGATAGTTTAAAACAATTTATTAAATTTTTTACTTAATATTAATAATTTTCAAAGAGCAAATTATATGAAGTTTTTATTAATATAATGAAAGCATCACACATCTTACTCTTTCATAAAATATAATTAATTTTTTTTCATTTCAGTAGCTATAAATATTATATATAATTACAAATAAGGGTATTCAAAAAAAAAGATATAGTAAATGTATAAGCAGAGAATAGTTTTTCATTAGTAAAAATATATTTGGTATGAGAGGAGGGAGTAAGATGATGGAGGCGAGAAGGAAGGGGTGATTAGAGGTAGAAGGTACTAAAAGAAGGGAAAATGGTGAATAGAGAATATTTATAAGAAATACATTCTTACCTGGCTGCGCTAACCCAAAATATTGTTTTATCACAATTGAAGCAATATAAAAATCAGAATATATTTATTGTTTCAGTAGTAATGTTTAGCGCGTAGATGAATCAATCTACATTAACTGAAAATATAATACAAAACACTATATTACATAATCGACTAACTTTCCCTTTACAGGAAAAGCAAGATGTTTAATCTCTCCATAATACACCCTTCTTAAGTCTTAGTCTTATTCTTTAACTTCACTTTATTTTTATCTTTTCTTCATCCTATAGTATGTTTAAAATAAAATAAAATCTAGTTTCAAACCTTTTATCTAGTGTTACTCATATTCTAACAATGTGGTAAGAATATAAGGGGTAGTGAGAGAAAGTTAAAGTAAGCACATGAGAGGGAGGCGGGTGAACGTAGCAGTTGTGGATGGTGAAATGGGGGGAAGATGAGGTGTCTACTTTTTACAATTTGTTTTAACTACTATCCTTAAAATAATTATTTCGAAATTCAGAATGTGAAATACTATTGACTGATTATTTTCTTTCTTCGATTCATAAAATTGAATCTATCCATAGTATTTAAGTATTGAATTTTTATTTTTAGCCCAAAAAATCTATATGAAACGCAGGGATATCCAATGCGCATTCAACTATTCATACGTTTTAGATTTAGGATAAATTTATTTATTTATTTGGGAAAATTAATCTTTGTATAACATCAGCATTGTACGTATTTAGGAAAATCAGCGTGCTTTTAGTTAAAATAGTGTGTTTTCAAGAAATTTAAGCGATTTCAAAATCAATTGGGATATTTATATTATCTATCAATTTTAAAATGCTCAGGAAAAACCTGTTATGGGTTCATCGAAGGTTACTAATAAAATCACCGTAGATTACGTCATTCAAATTTTGAAACTCTTTAAACTCAAGAATTATAATAGTTTTGATTATTCAGTATAAGTTCGTATTACTGTGAATGTTAGGCCATTTTTAGCTCAATTAAATTTTCAGCCAAATAGAAACTGTTAGAGAGGATAAATGAAAACTCAATGAACGATTCGCTCTGAATTAAGTAAATTCTTTTCGGAACCAGATATTTGTGGACTGAATAAACCATTGGCTACACTTGAATTTATTTCGCTAACAAACTAATTAAAGTAATAAAACACACTAGCTCTAATAATCTTACAACGTTTTTCCAATAGAAAATTACTTTTACAATTACAATTCCTATACTCCCAATACTTTTATAGTATATTTTAGTGATCTTTTCCAAATTAGGAAAGTGGTAAAAATTCAAAATGGAAGCTTTTCCTCTATAAGATATTCTCCCATATTTCAAACTAATTTTTTTCAAAGCTTTTGATTAAACAACCAATTCAAGTTTGAGAATTTTGAATAAAAATTATCTGAAAAATTTCACGAAAAATCAATCGTTGAAACAAATTAACATATATACTCGCTGTAGTCTTTTCCCGGTGCCCATTTCCTTGTTTCTTATTACTTCATCCCAATCGCTTTCTAAAGGAAAGATATCTGATTCTTCTTGCTTCATTTGATATTAATAACCCACACATATATGCAATAATTATTTTTGAATGAGCTTTTTCCTCAGCTTTCCTAGTTATGATCAATTCTCAAGGATTGTGTTCAAGCTATTGGGGACCAATCAGCTAAGTCTGATCCCAATTCAGCTGCCGGATTTTCTGTACAAGCTTAAGAACGATCAGCACCCTATCTATTTATTAACAGCCTTCTTAACTATTGGAGTCGAACTTCTTCCAAAGGATGATTCATTTCCTGGCAGATTGAGTCATGCAGAATATGCTGATATCACATTGAAGCTACTTTCTGCAAATACTGTTGACTCTTCTCCCACTTATATTTGGTCCTGCTGCATCTTGGCTTATTATTATTGGAATTCATTCGAGAAGGTTAAATTTGAAAATTTAATGGGTTTGTTTTTCTCCGTCCAATAATTTTTTACCAATTTTTAACATTACTTTCCTCCTCTCCATAATAATCTTATATAGCTTTATCCTCAAGGTAAAATTATTTATTTTTATTTTGCTAATTGGATTTGAGTTTATATCAAAATTTACCATTGATAGAACTGTCAAATGCTCGAGGTTATATATGGTCGACTCGAAAAAGCCTCAGCATATTAGTCAAGATGTCAACAAACTCGAGTATAAGAGAAGGATTTTTTGGATTTTCTTTGTTTTTGATAACACAGGTCTTATTTACGGTTCAAAGGCATCTGCTTTCAACGAGAAGTATGCCTGTGTCAATTTGCCTTCAGATGACTTTAATTACAGATATCGATCTACTGCCAAACACCTCGACTTCACTAATGATATAATATCTTCAAACATGTGTGATGTATCTGACTTATCCGCTTTTGACGACAATGTATACTTCTTTATCAAAAACCTCATGCTTCACTCTCGAATAATCATGTTTGTCAAGAGACGTTGGTCTAAGAAACCTAAGACCCAGGAAGTCATAAACCTTAATTTTATCCTACTACTCCAATCTATCGAGAATTTAAAATTGCTTACTGATAAAAAATATCCTTACTCCTCGGTCTACAAGAATGGAATTGGTCCTCTTCCCCAAAATTATCGTTTATTGGATCCTGAGAGGGAAATGCATAATTTTGGCTACGTATCGTGGCAGGTTTACCACAGCATGAAAATTGCATTATTCCAATCTGAACTTGTCAGAATCACTGGCCGTATAGTTCACCCCGAAAGAATAAAAAAGGCCAAAATCGAGTGTATAAAAGCTGCTACTATTAAATCCGAAATGTATCAGCTCAACTACAGCCAAAACCAACTATTCTTTTTATCTTTAAATGTACCTTCAATAAGAATTCATTGCCTGTCCATATTCCTCAATGCTATTTTTGCCGATTTCAATTATCTTGATCGCGATGCGTTTTCTCTCTTTGAAAAACATGTAAATTTATATAGAAATTATGGAGGGGGATTAAGGAAAGTTAAGTTCATTGACCGGCTTTTAACAAGAATATATCTTTATAAAAAGAAGTCCCACGAAAATAACATCTTACACCCTAAACTACCCATATTAATGGAGAGATTCTCCATTAACTCTTCTGATATCACTCCATGGATAGTTCCCAGATATTATGACTTCTTTAAATTTAACTGCTGTTTGGAATCAAACATGCCTTCAATTGAAGCTGAATCCTACTTGGACGATCCTTTTCCACCTAAAACCACTCAGAATGATTTTGACATTTACAATTTTTATGGAATTAACACCGAATTTTCTAACAAACATCCTGAGAATCCCTTTCATTTACCTTGTATTAATAAAATCCAATCGACTTCAACCTCAGAATCCCATATTAACTCTCCACCTCAAAATTTAAGTAAACATAAATATCCAATTCTTACCAAAATTCCATTTAACATAAACTTAAAAGGTAAATCACTTATATTCTTTTTATTTACTATACTGGAAAACGTTTAATTTTTTGTATTTTTTTATAAAAATTAAAAACAGATAATTACGATAGAAAAAACAGTCGCCACCAGTATTTCGATAAATACAAAATGGCTTATCCCACCCAGCCTAATCTACATTCTTATCAAAGACTCTATAGACCTGGCTACTTCAACCATGCGTCACGTAGTCTCAATATGAATTACATGTCGCCACTCTACAGGAGCATGAATACTCACCACCAAATTACCAAATTATCCGGATCAAATAATAAGTCACAAAACCCAGGCGACAGAAAGATGATTCTTCGCTCAGTTGAGAAATTTTTGTTAAAGGATACTTCCAACACAATTATTTCCCGCAAATTCATAAACTACGGTGCAAATTAGACCCTATCATTTAAAAAAAGGTTCTTGGTTCTTTATATTTATAGACGGCCAGTTTTAAAAAAAAGAAAATTACTAAACATTTATGTTCTAGTAACCTCGTATTCTGTATAATTATTTCAACCCAATTTTTCTTATTTCAAGCTTTGTAGGTCTTCCTAATTATATTATTTCTACCTTTTTTTTTCTTATTTTCATTGCATAATCATGCCTTTTTACCCCCAAAAACCTTCAAAAACGGGAGTTTCCAGATTTTTCGTTTGTCAAGACTCCATTTTTTGGAAAGTATAGTAGTTTGAAATCATAATTCTTTAGAATTTTAAAGAATCGATAAAGATCTTGTTAAGCCTCAACTCTTTATTTGGATGAATTAACCGCTGATATCCTGGGAAAGTGGGTATAATTAAAGATATTCTTGGAAAAAATTTTGCCGAAAAAACAATACAAATAACTTCTATTTTTGAGATTTTTATTATAGATCTACAAGAATTAAATGTATAATCGATTTTTGGATTTTAAAAAAAAATTATCATTGGTTGGTGCAAAGGTCATATTGGGTAGTAATAATAGTTGAAAGTTAAACTAAACTTTATCTTATCTAAAAGTGGTAACCCATCAGTTTCAACTTTTTCTAAAAAATATCCCAAGTATAGATCAATATTCAAGCACCCTTAATGCCAGGTCTTCAAAATTTAGGTGCTTATACAGCCCCTTTGGCCACATGATCCAGTATTATTGGATGGAAGAAGGAAGTGGTGATAAAATTTGGACATTTATTCGATTTTTTTATTTTTCACAATTTTTTTTATAGTTATTTAGGGTCTTTCAGCCTTCTCAGAGCCGGCTGCACAAAAATTACCAACACTTTTTCGGTTAATAAAAACATTTTAATAAAAATTAACCTTGTTGATTAGCCTATTTTCTACTAACAAAAAATTTTTTATGTTTATTTTGAAAAGTCTGAACTCAATAAATTTTTGACATCCGAGAATCTTAAATATATTACCGAAGAAAAAAAAATTGCAGATTGATATCAGGTATTGGTCGATTTCATTTTTTTAGAGAAAAATGAATACAAAACATCATTTATATGTGAGATTCTTTTCAAGATTTAAAAAAAATTAAATTTACACCATTGGTTACAATAAAACTTCACCATCACCAAGCCAATGATTTTGTAGAAAAACATTTTTTTATGGGAAATTGATTTTAAAGTTAATAAAAAGTTATATAAACTAATTTAAAAAAAA
>LSSL01001022.1:0-26656 GCA_001953115.1 Smittium mucronatum
CAAAAAAAATACGCTTAATTACTCATGCATATTAGTGCACAGCGTTTGGTTTTTAAGGTTATTTTCTTCACTTTTAAAAACTCATTGAGATAAGTTCATAATTAAGTCCCCCCTCTCAATCCCCCACCTTATAATAAGTTTCCCACTTCGTGTAATATTTCGAATTGAATCCCATCCAAGTTTAATTTAATAATGCCACTATTTTTCTGAATATAGCAACAATTAATTATCTCAATTTATTTGATTTCAATATTCTTAAATTCATAAAAATTTACCTTTCAAAATCTGCCCATATTTAAAAATCCACTTTCCAATTTAATGTTATAATTGAATATTTTTTTTAAAAAATTGACAGGATCACTCAAGTTGAAAATTTTGATATATATTTTATGCATTCACTATTAAAAAATAAATATTCCAATCAGTTATCATTTATAAACTGATAATTTAAAATGCGAAAAGTTAGCGATATCTTAAATTCAATATTTTCTTAGTATTCACAATTTAACTAAAAAAAATCAAAATAATAAAAAACAAGATACTTTCAGTCAAAAATAATAACTTTAAATAAGATGATACAATATCTTCGTATTAATTTTTCGACATTATAATACAGATAAAGATTTTCTATATCATTTTTATATTCATTTTTTAAAGATTGAAATTTATTTAGCATACTGATAGCCTCAGGTAGATTAACAGCAAAAATAGTTAAAAAAATTCATTATAATTTCATAATTTCCTACTCTTTCTTTATGTAAAGATTTTATTTTTGATTTAAATATTAATAAAATAAATAAGTGAACTATTCTTCAGATTTATTTAGTGGAAGAGATGTATGGTTAAAAAAGTTTAAATCGCCAATTTTAAAGATAATAAATTGATGTATAATTGGATAAACTCCATAAATTATAGTATTTCGAAGATCGGAAACATTCAGATACACTTTAAATGTTATATATAATAACTTTATCCCCAAAAACGAATCGTTTTCTTTTTCTCGAAAAAAATAGGAACGATGCGGGGATTTATTTAGAAAATATGTATTGGGCCAATTGATATTAAAAATGACGATATTCCATGGATTTTTGTTTATTAGATGTCTTGTTTATATTTCTCAAAAAAAACTACTTTTATTCGCCGATTTGAAACCATGCTAATTAATTTGACTAGTTTTGATAATATTATTTGAAATTTCGACTATTTTTGCGAATAATTTCAAAATCTTGTCTATTTTTGAAATTATGTCTAAATAATATAATAAATCGGAAAAACGTGATCTATACTTTTAATTTATTTCAGAAAAAAACACACAAATATAGCCTTGTTCTGTAAAATGCATTAAGAAATGTGATGTATATGTGGAAGTTTAGATGAAATATCGGAATCCAACCAAACATACTCTTAACAATGCATGTAATTTATATCTGAAGATTAATTAATTTATGGCACATTGATATTTCGAATTTTTTCGGACTGAAGCAGTCACGGCTAACTATTGAATGACCTACACGTAACCACATACATGGAAACCTTATTACGGTAGCATTTAATAATAAAAAATAGTTAGATATGAAGGCAGATTCGAAACAGTTGAGCCTAATAGGTATATGCTCCTAAAAAAATAACTATTTAAATAAAAAAAATTCTTGATACAAGAAGCATGTCTTTGTTGTATTTTTGAAAATATAAGAAGAAAGACTAAAAAGAGAAATTTCGATACTTGTATAGTCTTGATATTCATTCTAAGAATAAAAATAAATTCAATAAGATAATAGTCAAATGAGCATTCCCGTATAAAGATATTTTTTATAGTTATTTTTTTTACATTCTATAAAAATTACTAATTTTCATCTAGTTTTATCTCCTCAAATCTTTACTCTTAAAGAAAAGATAAATACAAAACAAAACTGAACTAAAGATAAAAAATTGTACATTTTAGAACTTATTCATAATTAAATCTCACAGTATAATACTGAAAATCCCGAAGGGCAGAAAAGATGTAGCCGAAAATTCAAAAATATATACACTAAAGAGCAGTTTAGTAAGTTCTGGAAGGCATAAAAAACAATATTAAGAATCGAAAAGTTTTTATAGAAAATTTCTTTGGATTTCAAGCTATACTTAATATGAATTAGTCATAAAGCTGAAATCTTGAAACTTTATTTTCAAAAATATTATAAAAATAAATATAAAAATTTAATAAAATAAAAGAAAATAAGTTGAAAACATAAAAAAAATTAACGATTGTGATTATAAAAATAATTATTCTTTTTGATTATTAAGCGAAAAGCATATCTATGAATATCTCTAAAATAAATAGTTAGAATAAAACAGGACATATTTCAAATATAGAGATAGCTAGAGGGTAAATAAATTGAGAAATCGACAAGTGTTGACAAAAAAAGACAGATTGATTTAAATATTAATAATTATGGATTTTTCATATATAGATTGATATTTGCACACAAATTGATGGTTTAAAGTAGAACAAGGAAAATTATTTTTTAATTTAGTGTGAGTAGAGTTTTATTTAGTGCATTTTGTTGAAGTAGTGGACGTGGGTAATTCCTAAATAAGGAAATAAAAATATAGGAGAATTAAGATTGAAAGCATATACAGGGATCAAGGTTTAAGGGAAAGGGTAAAAACGATGAAAAGGATATAAGAAAAAACAAGTAACAAAGTTTATTGGCATGAGTAAGTATAGCGGTGTAATTTTATGATTATTGGTAATGTCGAAAATCGTCGTGATGTATATGGGTATGGGTGCTGGTACTGGTGCTATTATGGGTGTGGTTATAAAAATATTTAAAGGCATAGATATGAAGAACAGCAGTTATCATGGTGATTGGCTATTTTTTAATGAATGGACATAGACTTGTGCAAGGAAATTTTCTTTTAGGATCTAGATGTAAACAAAAGTAAAATTTTATTGGAATAATCGATAAAAAGATCAAAAGGCAATCGGGATGAGTTCAAAAACTTAGCAAATTGGTTAGAAACTGAAAATATAATACCAGTTATATGGGAAAGAGGCTATTGGCAAATCTAAATGCAAGCGAGACTAGCATTTGATAGTTTCAATGGAAATTTTATGGAAGTTAAAATTAACTATGAGAGATAGTAAGAAATAGGGAGGGTGTGGGAAGCTAGGTAGAAAAAAATTAGAAAGGGCTATGTCAACTGCAAAAATTTTCATAAAATAAATTGGGTCTAATCTTCTATATTTTTTAAGCTGATTTAATTGCGAAAATTAAACGGATTATACTTTTTTAAATAAAACTTAGAATTATAAGTATCAGAGATAAATTCTTACATTCTTACATTCTTACATTCTTACATTTTTATTGTTTTATCTGTTGCTAAAAAAACCAATAATTCTTTTTGTTTTGTTTTTTAATCACAATAGATTCTTCTTTTTTCATTATATATTATAATTGGTTAATATATAAGTAAAAATTTCATTTATATCTCCGATATTTTATTCCAGAAATATAATCCTTAACTAGTATTTAGTCTCCCAACGATCCACTAAACATTCTGAAATTGAGAACCATCTGAATATTAGGAGGATATAGAGTAAAGCTGAATGTTATATTTTATATTTTTATACTTTTAATAATAATAAACGAGTATTTACGTAAAAATGCCATAAGAAATGTTTGACTAATAGTACTATTCTTTTAAATCCTATTAAAAGTTATTTCCCTAAAAATTTTCCACATAAAGATTGAAAATCATATGTAATGGTAATACTAGCTAATAAATGAGATAAAATCTCATTTTTTCTCATACTTTTATAAAATATCTGATTGTAAAATGCTATCTTTCCGGTCTTGTGAAATAATGGAAAAACAACAAAGAAATAACACTAAAAAGCAAAATTAAATTAAACTCCTAATGGTATGAGCAAGATATTTACGAAATATAATACGGTGCAATAATTTATTTCTATTAAATATTCACATCCTTTCTGTAATATTTATTAAATAACGGTATATAAAATAACTTTTGGATCAACTGTAAATGTATAAGCATTAATCTAAAAGTTTTGAATAACTGAAAACTTTTTATAAATGGTATTTTATCTTTTTCGATATATAATATATATGTATATGTATATGTATATATTTCAAAATATATTTTAGATTTATTTTTTAGAGCTACCTTGAAGAATTTCTGATTATTTATATATTTTCAATATATTAAATAGAAAATAAGAATTCTATTTTAATTTTTAAATGATATTTATCAAAAAAATAATTGAGTTTTTAACTATCTGAATAAGTCGAATATCGCAAGAGTTTTACTTTTATCTTACTGTGTGTAACCTGGAGGTATTAGAATTAGCAAGCTAACAACTTCCGCTTTATGTAAAGTTTAGTTTAAAATGATCAATAAAGTCGAAAACAGCTTATAATATTCGAAATTTAGTTAAACTAGTTAAAATTTACAAATTAATAGATAAAAAAATGAGGGATTTATGTAAATTGACTATTGATTATTTAAAAAACTGAATATTAAATATGATTATAATTTTTATTTGTATTGTTAAACAATTGGCGTTGAGAAAAAAACATAGAGCTATACTACAATAAAAACTGATATTAGTATGACAAATATTCTAGAACAGTATTGATTTAGAGAATCGATATTCTAAAAAAAACTATAGGCTCTTAAAACCCAAATTTTCAAATATAATTATAACCTTCTCACCCCATCAATAACATCCGTTGTATTATTATTACTTTAATTCAAGTTTACGAGCAAAAAAAATCATACATAACCAAAATAGGCGTCAAATTTTTTTTATGATTTCACACGCTATACATAATTTATATTATATATCTCTATTTGGTTTTGGAGACTACATTTTACACTTCTAAAAAATAATCAAAAATTTGAAATGATATATTTTTAAAGCTCTAAAAAATTTTATTAACTTTTTATAATTGGAAAAGGATTTTTTTTCCGATTCAAGATATTATTTTCCCTTGATACTAGATTATTGGCTTTATTAATGGTGCTTTAATCTAATAATAATCACTAATACCCATTCAGAAAAATATACATTAAAATTTTAATTATGAAATGCTAAAGTATGTTGATCCGCTCAAAATTTTAATTGCAAACCTATAACATTTTTTATACATCCTTCGGGATTTTTTTTTTAGTAAATAGATCAAATAATAAAATTAAATAAGATTTTTTATAATTTTTCCTATATTTATGAAGAGGCTAACCAGATATTACACCCTTAAATGTTGCGATCAATCAATAAAAATATAAGATGCATATCTTCATCATGGAAAAGGTATATCATGATAACTTTTTAGCTAGTGAATTTTTTCATATTTACCTAAATTGGAATTCATTATTATTTTATTTTACTCTTTTTTTTTAAAAAAAAAATAACATTTTTATTATTAGAAGTAGTTATTCTTCCACTTCCATAAAAAAAATACCTAATCATCAAGTCGTTGCAGAAGCATAATTTTTTTAATATTATTTATAAATTGATATAATAAATTCGCTCTTCAGATTCATATTAAAAGAAAAGGCATAAAAATATTTGAGCTTCAATTATGATTTATTAGAATATTCGATTAAATAGTCAAAATTTCATTAATTTATTGATACTCGAAAATTAATTATTTTGATATTTGTAAAATGTTGAAAATTTTCTCATCAATATTGATAAGGTTAATCGGAACACACATATTGCGATAAATAATTCAAAACGTCATCCATATCTCTAGAAATCCATGCAGATTTTGCCTTTATTTTTTCAAGAACAAAATAGAAACTTTGGTCGGGAATGTGTAGCCCCTTTGAACTGAATTCATATCTGGCTGATATCGCATCGTTTTCTGTTATTTGATTTGATATGAAGCTAAGAATCGCCTTTTCGAAAAAGTTAGTGTGTTTGAATTTTTTTTTAAAATCCTCAGATCTGTAAACTATCAATTTTAATAAACGATTCCCATTTAAGGTATTATTTTGCAATTCAGAAAGTATATTTAATGCCTGCTCTTCGTCAGTTTCTTTGGAGAACACGGCATCTAGAATGTAATTTAACATGTTTTCATCTCTTATGTACCCTAATGATTGAATCGGCATAAAAAAAATAGGGCTTAATCCGTACTTCCCAATTTCTTTTGCAACATTTTCTACCCCATTATCACACAAATAAGATAATCCCACAGAGAAATATGTAGCTTTTAATTCATCCAATCTCATTATATCTTTATATTGGAATTTATTCTCGTCGAATATTTTTCTAGATTTTTCAACCGTGTTATAATGATTTGACAAAGCCAATAACCTCACAATATCATTTTTTAATTTATCATATGTATCATCTTCAAAACTGCTGTTATGATCCAAAATCTCTAATATTTTACTAAGTGTACATACGATGAATCGATTAATATCATCTCTCTTAACATTCGGGACCTTGTACCAAGTGTCAAAAAACTTTCTGATTCTTGGAACTAAGAGCTTCCAAATTGATAGATTTTTTTCTTCTTTGAATGCATTTGCGATATTTAAAAACTGAGATGTTTTTCCTATACCCATCTTGGCAAATTCGTAATTATCGAGTATTATAGCTATCTTATCTTGAATTTGTAGATGCCCATTTTGAGCACTATTTAGCAAACTTTCCAACAAACCATTATTGTATTTCACTCTAACAAGTGAATTTACTTTTGAATTGATATTTATCCAATAATCGCTTTGATGATAAAAATTGTCTGGCAAATGTAAATATGAGGTTCTTTGCCGAATAAAATGGATTAATCTCTTTGACCCTGTGGTGTGTGTGCTAAGTAAAATTGGAATTTTCCAAGGAACGTCTTGATCGTCATTTCTTCCATCCTTTGTCCTCAAAAACCTTTCTTGAGTTATATTGAGATAGCTACAATCTTCAGTTTCGGATATATATATAATTGGATATCCCGGATTTTTGGTCCAACTTTCAAAAATGTCTTTGACATCAATCCCAGAGGTTTCAAAGAGAGATCCAAAAAAGTCATCCGTGTCTGCATTTTTATTTTTGAATTTTTTTAGGTAATTATTAACTCCTCTTAGAAATTCATCTTTTCCCAGTATATTTGCTATCATTGTACTAATAGCTTCACCATTTAAATGTGCACCATTATCTACAACGCTAGATATTTCCTCAAGAGTTTTAATCTTTCTTGTTAAAGGTAGAGATGTTTTTTTCTTACCCACAGATAAATATTCAGGGTAAATTTTTAGTAAAAAACTTATATCAGGGTCCTGATCAGGGAATAAATGTGATATACATTGTGTAGTTGCCCAGCTAGTGATTCCTTCACTTAGCCAAATATCATCCCATAATTTGATTGTTACAAGATTACCCAGCCATTGGTGTGCTGTTTGATGGCAGATTAACTCTGCAGCTTTTAACTTTGAACTTTTCAACAACCCTTCTTTGTATGTATCAAACATTTTAATATCATAAATAATGAGACCCCAATTCTCCATAGCACTACCATGTCCAACAGTAATTAGGTGATCTAGTTTCATGATTGGTAAAGGTACTCCAAACATATTTGAAAAAAATTCGAATGATTTTTTAGCATATTCCATTAAATATTTAAGTTTATTTAGCTTTCCAGGAGGCGTATAAATCCTCAATCTCATATAGCTATTAAAATTATCTTCAACAATCTCTTCAGTAAAATCGAAAATCCCCACTGCTAGCGCCAATAGGTATGTGGACATTTCTGGAGTATCTTCAAATTTATTTTCACAAAGTTTAGTATCTGTATTGCATGTTCTTGATATCATTCTCCCATTCGAAAGTATTTGGTAACCTTCTTTAGTAATAATTGTCACAGAAAATACAGCTTTGAGATCAGGTTGATCCAAACAAGGAAAAACGCTACGAGCATATATTGTCATCAACTCAGTATCCGCAGCTTTATAATTCTCATTTTGCTCAAAATATCTATAAATATGAAACCCGGGTGACCCTGCTTTTAATTTTCCAGAGAATTCCAGGTCTAACACACAATTGTCTTTCGGTCTCAATATTCTTGAAAGGGTTATGTTCATAGTTTGTGTTTCTTGGTCAATATTCACCGTGTCACTGTTGATAGTAATGATTTCATCGTTTATCTTTAAAGAAATCTTAGATATTTTTAGTTCGTTTGTATGTAGAAATATCTGAAATGAACGCTTCACTACTTCAAAATGCAAGGATTCATTTCCTGAAAAAATAAAGTTATCTAAGTCCGGTGCAAACGTAAGATCATAGCGCTTGGGTTTTATGTTCATAGGCAGCGATAAAAGTGTTTCGTTAAAACCATTATTTTTAAAATATCCCAGTTTATCTGAATTTGCTATATACCCTAACAAAAAGTTTGCTTGAAATATAAAAAGTGATAATTTGAATATATCAAGTATTTTGTAACTCATCTTAGATATTAATAAAAGTAATATTTGGTATTACAATCTTATTGCAAGCATAAAATATAGTCAGCTATAAATGAATAATAACGCTCTGATTTGAATCACTGATACTTATTTTATTTTTATAAGAAGTATTCGATCCGTTCGATCCTTTCCACTTATTTAACATATCTATTTTTTATTATTACTTTGGATTCTAAAGCCATATATATATTTTTATTAAATAAATGATATGATAATTATTGAATTTTTATAGTAAAATACTCCTGTTATTTTATTAAAAATATACTTAAAACTTGAATTTTTTTTACTCAAATATATGGAATACCCAAAATAACGATAGATGCTATCTAGAAAAAGTCATTATTAGAATTTAATTAAATAAAATTTGATTATTTGTGAAGATCGAATCATTAATTATTCGACTTTTTGTAATTTTATGTCAAATTGAATGCTATGAAATGTAGTGGCAACTTGATTAACAGGAAAATTTTACTTATTAGATTATTTCCAAGTTATACCTGTTATGGATCAATGTGACCCTTTGAGCAAATCTATTTCCTATATTATTAAAACTTGAAATTGGAAATCGAAATGAATCTATTTTTTCATTTTTTATAATTTATAATTTATAAAAAAAAAATACATGAATTTTTTGAAATTTACTAATAATTTGCACTGTTAAACTAAAATAAATTTGATAAAATATCCAAATAAAGATTTTAAAATATTTGAAACGAAATTTTCAAGATTTTCAAATAACAATCACATTAAAATATTTACACGCATAATTATTAATTTTTTAAAATTTATAATAACTGTATTTTTTTATTTCGAATTAATTTATAATATTTTATTTAATATAATAGGCTATATAATGGTCATAGATTCTTTAAAATCTATCATAAATTCAGTTGTGAAAGTTTAATGATAAAAAACAGAATATCAAATATTTTAGGAATAACAAAATTTTCATTTTTCGAAAAATATAAATTTGATTTCTTAAAATCATAATATATTTACTTTTTGAATATATATTACTTTTTTAAAAAAAAAATTTAGAAATAAGATTTACTATCTTCCTCGTATTTTTGAGATTCTTTCTTTTCTAAACCGATGTTTCATTGATTTTTATTTTAAATCCATGTTCAAAAAGTAGGCCATCTATGCAATAAATGAATATGTCTAAGTTTTAGAAACAATTACCAATTATAGCAGGTTTAGTAAAAATATGCATATCTTGATCAGTTAAATAATGAATCTATTTATCTGTGCTTAAATTTTTAAAAGGAACCAATTGTTATTTTGGGATATTTATTTTGATAACTCGTTAAAAAGATAAATGCAAACATTGCTCAAAATTCTGATTTTAATCGATAAAGTGCTAATTTATGAATTTAAATCTATTTTATCATTATGAACCCCATTATACGCAAAAAAGGGTTTATATAAATTTAAATTCTTGAAAAAAAGAAATTTAGATGAATTGATTTGTGTTTGATTTTATTGGAATAAGGATATTATATTGATAAATGGCGCCTATATTAATATGAAATTAGGTAGCTTTTCCGTCTTTATTGTGTTTTACTTTAAATGAAAGCTTTATTAAATCTTTTTTAAATAAATGATTCATAACTAGCACCGCTTTTAGATAACTTCCAAATACTCTTGAGACCATCCAAGAAATCTACGAGTTATTAACTCAAGTATTTATTCTTTAAAAGGGGGGGGGGTTATAGTAAAGTACATTAGGACTCATATTAATAGTAAGGATTGTATATATCATTATTTTCATACCTTTTGAATCTGAAAACTATTAAGTAGTGTTAGAAACTTTGAGTAGTACTAACAAGGCAAAAAAATAAATAATACTATAAGTAATTTTATTTTGTTGAAAAAGCACTCGAAAAAAAATGAAATTTAATATACATGATTTTTTTGATAAATACAATCGATTTCGATATAAATTTTTTACTAGAAATTATTCGGTCGACATCAATTAATGCATTCTTTTTTTCAAATTAAATTACTTTGAGAAAAATGCGTTATTTTGAGAAATCCAGCTGTTTTTAAAAACCACATCAAAGTTTAAAAAAGCTCAGATTTTTCGATATAACGAGCTTTTGATCAAAAAATATTTGATATTTCAGTAAAACTATATTTTATCGTTTTATTCTATGATTACTTAACTTCATATAGCTATTAAAAATCATCTTCTTTAATATTTACAGTGCTTTTACTTGATAAAAAAGCTTAGGATGTAATTAAATTCAAACATTGCACCGGATTCCTAGTGTATTTAATAAAAAATAATTCCATTTAATTAATCAGTTCAATTAATTTTATTTGATAAAGATTTATATTTTTATATTTATTTTGATCTAATTTTTATATTTAAAATCCAAAAAAAAGAAATTACAAAATATTATTCTTTGGTGAAATATATTTATGATTAATATGAAAAAAAAATTAACTTATAATATAATATTTTGAATAATAATATAAATTTTTTTTTTCTAAAATCCATATATAATGAGGATATTTCTAAAAAAAAATTATACATCAATAATAATTAAAATCGTATTTTAAGAACATTTAGCTTTTATAATTAAAAATTTATTAAATTAAAAACCAAAAAAAAATAATATTTATTAGAATATAATTAATTTTCATTTATTAAATAAAAAATACTCTCTTTTTTTCAAAAAAATCAACTTGAAAAAATGAAACATAGAAATCTGGTAATTTGCATTTTTAATATTTTAGTTTATTTTGAACTCTTTTGCAAAAAAAAAATCCGTTATAGTGTAGTATGTTTGAAAAAAAACTATCTACCATTTTTTTCATAAAAAATAACATATTAACTATAACGGGAATTTATTTTTCGATAAATATTAATTATTTTTTTATAAAATTTGTAAGAAACTGACAAATAAAATTTTCAAAAAATATTATTCTCTTTTTTTTATTTTAAACATGATTATTGATATATTAGGTTTAACGATAATTTTTCATCTCGTCATTTTCTTCATAATTTTAAAATATACCGTTGTTGCTTAAGTATTGATTTAACATAGTCAAAATTAAAGTTCAATTGAATAATTTTTACTAAGGATTTTTTATTTTTTTATTTTTTTTATCCGATAACTTTAATTTTTACATTTTTTATTATAAATTGCTTAAAAAAATAAAAAAACCCCCCGATTCTACATTTAATTGAGACCCTTAGAAATAACATTAAATTTATCTAAAAAGATGATATTTGATTTATAATTATATCATTTTAATATCATTAATACATAAAAAACTCATTTATATTTATATTTTAACCATGGGCTTTTATAGGTCTAATAGCCCTTTTTTAAAAATTTTACCGTATATATTTATTGTATATAGATGTGACCCCTATGTGATATGATACTTAAGTAGTTGTGACATTTTTTTGGAGATTTTATGCCTATGTGATTGTGAACCGTATTTTATTTGAGTAAAATGGTTGACAATGCTATTTTTATCGAACAAAAACTCTATAAATATTTTAGTAAAACCATTTAAACAGATAAAAAAAAATTTGGGTAAAATTTTAAAGTAAATTTAATCAAAAATTAATCCAAATATCAATTTAATAAACTGTTCTTCAAATAAAAAACATTAGGCAAATATAATGACAAAAAAATAAATTTATAGACCCATAATTTTTATAACTATCAGTATAGAAGAATGAAAGGGACCTAATTAGAGATAATCATTAAGCCGAACTAATAAAAATATTTAATTAAACATTAGCTCGATACTACGGATTATGTAGCACTTTAATATAATAGTTTCATTTATTATGTTTTTATTTTGATAGATAAACATTAATGCTTTAATAAAATTTGCATTATTAACGAACATTATTTCTTAACGTTCTATACGTAATATAACATCAAATTTACATGCTGATTTTTTAATAATGAATTAACATGCGTCTATTGGCATATTTATTTAATGGAAATATTATTGAATAATTATAAGAATCTACTAGATAATAATTTATCAATTTTATCCAATGACAGTATTCGTAAAATTAGATCACAAACACATAGGGATCAAATCCACCAAAAAAAATCACACCAAAATAAGGAGGTGTCAGGATTGAAGACTTACAGCGTATTTCACCTAATTTTCAAGCCTATTATACTTCCAAATTAAAAAAAACAAAATCCTGTAAAAACAAAGTATTCCTAAAAAAAACGGATATTTTTTTTAATTTTTCAATATTGAATTTTTATTGGACATAAATTAGGCGTAATTTCTCGTATGTGGAATTTTTGGTAGGTCTTTAGTCAAATCTTCACTTGAGGATCATATTCACAGTCAACAAATATAAATAATTATATCTTTTTAATGTATAAAGAAATTTAAATGTTTTTTATAAATAAAAAATTGATTTGGTAGTTTGAAATATAAATTTTCAAGAGTTTGTCATTTAACCCTCTTTATTTTTTTACGGGAGTGATTTAAACCTTTAAATTTGAAATGAGGTATAAAATAGATATAAAAAAAGTTCCATATATTAGTCAAATTTTGATGATATCAAAAATTAATTTTGTGAAATTTTAAACTTGAGTAAGACAAACTTGTATAAAAAACCAATTAAACCCCTGAAATTAAAATTAAATTTGATACTTTAAAATTTACATATTTATTACTAAATTTTATTATAAAAAAAAAATTAAACTGTAAAGATTTGATATAAATTAAATTTTTTCCATGAAACAGTTATTATCGTATTTAGCTTAAATAAAAAAAAATTTCTTTTATTTTTAAACGATCGGTTATAAATTAAACCAAAGGATTGTAATTTACGAGGTTTCATAAAGTGAATTTAGAAAATATTATTCTAATTTTCTTCCATTTCTGATTTTATCTCCCATATAAACTCTCAAAAAGAATCTACTAAGATTCACTAAGTTTTTATAAAGATAGAGATAGAGATAAAATATATTTGATTTATACACTTATGTTTGAAATTTTATAATGAAAATTTTAAATTCCCCATTTGATTTATGTTATAAACTACTATTTACATTCTGTCATTGATTTTTTTAATGTGTGAATACTTTTTTTAATAAAAAAAGGTTTTTATGATTTTTTTTGATAAAAAATAATTTCAAAAAATAGCAGTCTTTTAAATTACGAAAGTTTATAGATTTTTATGAACCATGGGTTTTTTTAATTTAATTTAAAATACATCATGCAATTTTCTAAAAAAAAATCTTCATCCATACTAACATCAAACTTTTTTTGCAAAAATTATTTTCGTCCTTATATTATACTAATTTATGAGTAAAAAGATTCTAAAAAAGATTAATTCTTATAAATATATTAATATAATTATAATGTAAGACCCATCATATTAAATACAAGTTAAAACGGGCTTAATATTAATGATTTATATTCCATGTGTTTAATTATTAACAAAAATTAGATATTCATGAAGATCTTAGATATATCAATTAACGCTCATTATTATGAAATTTGACCAAATTTTGACCGTTAAAATAGAACTGATAACTAATAATATAATCTAAAATAATCAATAAATAGGATTTATATCGCCTTATAACCTGTATAAAAGACTTAGTTATATACTATATTTCACCAATTTAATTAAATTTACATCAGTTCTAATTCTTTTTGTGATTGAATTGATTTGGTGAAATACTTTATTTTTTAGCATCAAAAACAACTGCTTTATGGAAAAAACCAATATTTTTTTACATTAACAGATCAGATCCAAACCATAATTTGAGGATTTATATTATATAGGTACATTTTTCTTATAGTTTTAATATCCTTTTCTTGTCTTTTTATATATTTTTTTAGTCTTTTAAAAAATTGTGTTAAGATTAATAAAAAATTTTAATTTTTCAATGCACATGAATATATTAAATTTTGGGTTTTCACTGCTGATGAAATAAAATAAAGGATCTATATTTTTTTATAGCTAATATATTATATATGATCTCACCTTTATTACCATCAATTGGGCTCAAAATGAACTGAATCCACATTTGTAAAGAATACAATTTTTTATTTGCCAATTTCAAAGATTAAACCAACTTTCAATTTTTTTTGATAATAAAATGATTTTATTGGCCGGAAAACGATGGCAGTGTTGCGAGTCGACCCTGAAAGAGTTTTATTATTTTCTATAATATATTATTTGCCTTTCATATACTTTATAAATAGTAGAGTTTTTAATATTCAGAATCAAAGCTGCGAAACCGTTAATCGCATAAATTTTGTTTTCATAGATCTTAATCCTTATCTTTACAGATGAGTTTTTTTGACTCATTGCATATAAATTAGTTTTTATTCCACGAAGAATAACTTGAAATTATAAAAAAATAAGATTCTGAAAAAACTACATATAGGTATATGCATGATCATGTTTTTCTGGAAAAATAAAGGTTAAGAAAATTATATAACCTGCAAGTGATAAATATAAATGTATGGTGTAATATATGTATTGTGTTATTGGATGGAATTTTATTTGGTCAATTACTGTAAATTTTTTATGCCGTTTTATTTAAAAAATTGCATGGACATGCGTCTATTTTTTTATGCAAAAACTCTATAAACATATGGAATTAATTATACAATAATTACTTGTAATTAAAATGAATAAAGCAGGATGATTTGTGTGAGGATAATACCAATTGAATAAAAGTAAATTTTGTAAATTCATAATGGAAATTTTTAATCATAATTTAGATTAAAGAGGCCCAAAAAGAATCTTCCAAGATATAATTTTACAAGATTATATTAGCTAAAAAATTTCTAGTTTATTCTGTTTTTTTTCGATTAAAATGCCATATCTAATATTTATCTTTGAATTTTTTTGCATTTTTATGCTATACTAAATAGAGAGCTATACTTTTTGTGTCAATGAATTTTATTGTAAGATAAAGTCAATAAAAATTTAGAGAGCTATAAGTTCGATATTTTTTTAAAAAAACCAGTTTATTTTTTAAAATTCGTGTTGAATAGTTGTTTTTATGTTTTATAAATTAAATAACTTGATTTTATTTAGAGTTATAAGAGATATGAGCTTTCGAAATTTATGGTATTTTTTTAGAGGTCACCAATATTTATTTTTGTAAAAATTGGGTATATGAAATGGAGATTCCGAGGAAATATATTTCGATGGATATACATTTGGAAATATATTATTTTTTTATTTAGCTTAAAAATGAGTATATTTTTTCACAATACAATTATTAATGATATAATAGATTCATATCTTCAGCATTTACTCATTCATTGTAGTTACTTTAAAGACCGAATTCAAAATTGAAAGTAGTAGAAACCACATCTCTAATTGATAGCTCGGCTTTTACCAGAGACTTATTAACATCTGATAATATAATTTTTGAGATATTTTTGATCTTAATTAAAAACAGTTCTATTTGTCTAGTATACTATTTTGGATTAATTTGTAGTATTCAGTTAATATACCGCTAAGAGAGTACTTAATTTGTAAAGATATCTTCTTTTTTATTAGATTCGTCTCCTGAATATAAAAGTTGATGAAAATTTGATATATTTTATATTTTTAATTCCAACACAAGTACTCTAACCATTTTTTTTTTGGTAAAAAGTGATGTTTTTCTTCTATAATAAAACTTTTTCGCAAATCAAAATTTAGTAAAAACATAAAAAAAGTATCTAAATCCCTTTCAATGAATAGGAATATCGTCAACAAACTGAATATAATAACTATCAAATAATGAGAAAATATATGAAAACCTTATCAAAATGTAATTTCTGGATGGCTATAATTTTAAAATAATGTCTACTTTTCCGCATTTTTATATAACTTTCATTAAACATTCCTTTTATTTTAAAATAATTACTGATAGTGAATGATAAATTAATATTAATTAATGGAAACTAAACCTAAGTATATATTTCTTCTATAATAATCAGAGGTTTAAAAACTTATCTAAAACTAGGCCTAAAAAAATTTGCGTAAAAAATAGCGTTATTATCAAAAAATATCAACTCAAATAATAAGAACAGTTATTGATAATTTTTGACGTAGCCCTTGTATCCATCATGATAAACTAAGGTGGATCCAGAGCGACCAAATTTTTCGGCAACTGTAGCTGCTCTTCGACATTTGGTACCACCCCCGCAATGAAGTATGACTTTTGGAGATTCATTAGAATCGGTCTCAGTAGAGTCATGAGCTTCAGGTGTAACGTATTCAAAACCGTACTTTTCATAGAACTCGTGTTTAGGAAGTTGAATAGCTTCTTCGAATTCTGTATAAGGAAGATTTATCGCGCTAGGTATATGGCCCTTCTCATAATCCTCCTTGGACCTAACATCAACCAACACGGATTTCGAGTTAGAAGCTAGAATCTTCTGTGTTTCTTCATATGTTACAACGTCAGACTTGTTTTCCATGTTTCTTAAGTTCTATGTGGCAGGATATTTATGATATACACGAGAAAAAGAATATAGAACAAAAATTAAAGGAGGAGGGCGCCCATGTTTATATATTATCATTTTTCCCTTTCAAAATCCATGCGAGTTCGTTTCTTCTAGCTTATAAGTATAAATAAGTTCTTTTTTAAACCATTATATAAATTCTAACTGGCCAATTAATAAACTTATCTAATTTCTAAAGAATTTGCCATCGATATAAGGCAATCCAGGAAATTCGTGTTAAATTCAGGCCCATTTCATAAATTTTTTACTAATTTGCAAACTGGAGAATTGAATCAAATAATTGTTCCACGTTTTAATTCAAAATGCCCAAAAAAATCATTATTTTTACCCCTAATTAATATTTTTTTAGTCTAATTAGTCATCAATCTAGAATTTAGCAAAATAGCTTATCAAAGTTTACTAAAAAAATTTTTCGCACATTTAACACTTTTAGTTTATTGGAAGGAACGTTTTTTTATAATATCGGATTCTTTTTTAGACCTGATTTTTCTTCTCTATTTAAATAACTGGTTACACGTAAATCTATAATTATACCAAACCAATACAATAAGAAAAAATTATTAACAGAAAAAAATTTACTACAGATTGCCAATAGATTTTGTTTGAAACTCCAATTCTAAATTATCCAATAGTTTTATGTATTGACTTAATGCTAAATTTCCAAATTAGAAAAATGATGAAATTTTAATTGAATAGTGACTACCTCTCAAAAACAACCTGCAATACCACTGCATGGAATAATTGAAAATCATTTTTATATATTTATTATTTTAAAGTCAATTTAAATTGTTACTCTGTTCTTTATCGATAGAATATTTTATAGAGGTTTTAAGCGGGTATGCTTTTAGTTAATCTAGAACAGTTAATTTGTGTAATCTCACAAAAAAAAATTGAAATTCAATAGTTTCTTTTTCAAATCTTGCCAAAATTTAATTGAGATAGTGTTAGCTAATCTAAAATGGGAAATAACGAAGGAGATTAAACTTAACGCTTTAAAGTAATTTTTCGTATTGAATCTCTCATCATTTTAATAAGCTTATTAGGATACGCAAGGCTCCTATCACTATATTTCTTTACGTTTTGCAGTCAATTTTTAATTTATAATAAAATCTTGAAACATCTTATTTTCTAATATTAGTATATTCCAATAATAAGCAATAAAGCTGATAAAATTATTCCCCTAGATAAAATTTTCGTGAGGATGTAAATTTTTTCGGCGATGGAACCATATTTTAACCAATCAAGAAAACGAAAAAAAGTAATAATACAATTAACAGAGATTAGGTAGGCTCATTAAAATTTCATACTTACCTAATTTGGATTATGTCTAAAATACATTTCATAAACACATCATTTATAACAGATTCAAATATCAAATAACATTAATATTTAAGGTGTATCGAATAATAATTGATGATTTCTGAGGTTTACAGCGCTGGCTTTCGGAAATTTATTGGTATTATAAATACAATTTTCGATTTTTAAAATTTACGAATAATTCATTCTAATAAATTGTTAGAAATTTTTTACCTGTTAATTTGTATTGAATATAATTCTACTAATTTTTTATAAGTTTTTCATGAGTTATTTGACTTTCTTAGTGTCAAATTTATAATCGATTTATGATATTGGAGGAATAACATAAATCACAATTT
Organism: Smittium mucronatum; assembly: GCA_001953115.1. NCBI lineage: Eukaryota > Fungi > Kickxellomycota > Harpellomycetes > Harpellales > Legeriomycetaceae > Smittium > Smittium mucronatum. The sequence continues at coordinate 18,606 of LSSL01001022.1, forward strand.
TTATTTTTTTAAAAATATCACATCAGTAGTATAAATCAATTTTTTTTATGTTTTCATCTTTCCATTATTTATTAATATAAATGAAAATATGGAGCATAAGTTTTCACTTGAAGATAATTTAATGAATTAATTGCTATAATGATGTGAATATAATGAAAGACTCCTGTGGTTTATTTGATCATACTTGTAGGTTCCTTATATTTTTTTGACAAGTAATTACTATTAATATCTAAGTTCTTGTAAATTTTGGATGCTAGCTTTAATTATCTTTAGTCAGTTGTAGTTATAAATAAATTTATCAGTTCGATGACTATTATTATTGTCTCTAATAGAAATTACTTTGAGTTATATTGTATTAAATTTTTTGGGTTTTCTATTTTCTTTGTATTCTTTACAAAATTTAGTGTACGTTTAAAAAAAGTAAGAGTTATTGAGCAAATATAAGAAAGTCTTATATGAAAATAATTACTTAAATTCATAAAGTTTAAGAATTTTTTTATAACTAATAAAAGCGTCTTTATAGTGGACAAAAATACGATGCAATTTATATCTTATTTTAGAATAAAAGTTGTACCCGATTTAAATTAGATGCGCATCTCAAATATAAAGAAATAAATTTTAAGTTATTGATTTTAAAAAATTTGAATTTTCGCTTCGCTGGATGCAAATAGGATTTTTTTATTATAAAATTGAGAAATTACCATAACAATTAGAGAATAATAATCCGCTGATATACAATTAATTCGTTAATGTCGTAATAAATAAGATTAAATCTTATTTTTGAAAAATTATTAACAAATTTGCAAATCATTCTATTAATTATTTTCTTCGAATTCCTAAACGTCGTATTTTAGAAATAACGAAGCCATGAATACGCCTATGATATTTTCTTTTATTAATTTTATAATATATTTAACTACTTGATGATTATTTGTAAAAAAAATGAATGTATATGCATCTAATAAAAGAAAATAATATGTGGAGATAAGTGTTAATAAAGCCTAGTTATTTATAAAAAAAATATAAAATTTTTTCTCATAAATCATATAGCAAAACAAAAGAAAAATTATTAAATAAAATTTAAATGATTTCGTGTTATATAAATATATTTTTTGAAATATTGTAACTATAAGATAATTTCAAAAAGCTTTGTTAAAGCTTATTCTATCAAGGGGTTGTTACCAGAAATTAATGTTTTTGATTTTAAAATTAAAAATAAAAAATATTTTAGAAAATTTAGCACTTTTTACCAGTTAGATTGAATAAACCGAATCCAGAAATTATTTTTTTCACTTTAATCTGTATTTTTTTTACTTTTAATATTTATTTAATCATTAAAAAAATTGTAAAAATTATAATAGTAAAATTTAGAAAAAATGTATAAATTTCGAATAATATCCTCATCAAACAATCATCCGTTGCTCTGGCATCTCATTATCATCTTTTATTTAGTCCGATGAGTTTTAATCGGTATTTTATTTTATTATTTTTCTAAATTTTATTTCTAAAATACTGAATTTTTATAAAAGCATCGAATTATGATCCGGTTTTTAAAATACGAGGAAAATAAAAATATTTTTTATTTGGAGTTTATTATGAAAATATTGTAATCTAAATTGTGTTAATATAATCATACTATTTTAAAATAAATGAAAATATTTCAAAAAAAATTTCCTGGGTTTTAAAAAGTATGCATATTTTACTTCTAAAATAATTTAAAAATGTGCTTTAGATTTTTCAATATTCAATTTCAAAAATACAAAAGAATTATTTTCATTTTAAAAATTAAAAATTAATATTTATGCCACTTTAAACTTTAAATGATTGTCGGTTTTATAAAATTATTCCTAACTGAATAGAATTCTCAAATAAACATCATGGCCTTGAACTATTTAAAAATTTACTTAAAAATCTTCAAAACTATACCTTTTTACATGATTTATTTCTATTTGAACACAAATAAGTTTTACATGTCATCAAATATAATCATTTTAAAGAATAAATGAGGTGTGAGTGTTAATAATTATATAATATTAATACATATAAAAATTTACTTTCGGTATGTTTACCATAATATTTTGAATTATAAAATTAAAGTTTTAATATAATGTTTAGACCTATCAAATTCAAAATATACTTATATTATTAGCAGTCTGTTTAAATTTTACTACCAAAAAAATTATCTAAAATAAAAAATAAACCAAAAATACATCAATAAATCATAATAAAAACAAAAAAAATAGATCAATGACAATATTTTTAACTGTAATTTTTTTAATAGACATATAAGGGATTACAGAGAAGAATAAATAATATGCCCTTTATTTAAATAGCTATTAAATAAATGACAATTTTCTATAATTACAGATGTAAAAAATCACTTTCATAAGCTTGATATTTTAAATAAATGACAATTAAATTTCTGTAAGAACAAAATTTCTGAATAAATATAATAGTTTGATTAAAATTATATAGAAATTAACGACTGGGAGAAAATTGGGTGAGATAAACACCATTAAAAATTTGGGACATACCTTCCTTGAAGAAAGAAATAAATTGACTAAAAAAAATGGAAAAAGCATTGAAAAAAAACATCTCTCAAAAATCACCGAAGTATTTAACATATAATCTTAAAAAACTCTTACTAAACACAAATAATTAATAAATTTAACCTCAAATGCAATTCAAACTCTCAAAATCAAATAAATTAATTGTAAAGTAATGATGAAGAATTTTTTAATCGGTTTAAATAGTTTTTCTGAGTAAAAAGTGATCATCATTAGACATTCTTTAAATTTTTCTAGAATTTTTTTTTTGGTATTTATGTAGTATCAACAAGTTTCAATATTTAAATCTTCTAAAAAAGTTTTCGATTTTAATATTATTATTATATGAGCATTAGATAATGTGCTAAAATAAAAAAATAGAAGGTGGGGAATGGAAGAAGCAAAAAAAACACTTAAAAAAACCAATGAGATGGTTTCAGCCTTTCCTCGTGTTTATAACCATAAATTTATCTTTTATTTTTCAAAAAAAAATCTGAACAAATAATTATGAATTAGTCCGAATTTAAGATGTTATAATGAGCTAAATTAGATGATGTATCCACCAATCAACTAAGTTGATAAATTACTGATCTTTTCAAGTTAATTAATCTCATATTTATTTTTTAAAAAACACTTTATCAACTAAAAATTTGATAATAAAAATAAATTATTTTAAATTATCAGCTTTTATTCCCTATACTATAAAATTTTATCTATATATCAACAGAAAATGCAAATTTTTTGGAAATATGGGTAGCTAAATTAATAAAACTATCCCTTAAAAGTAATTATGATTTTAAATTTAGCTTTTCTTTATACTGAAATTTTTTTAGCTTAAATTGATATTTTTCTCTTCAGAAATTTGATTTCAGAGTGTTTCTATCTTTTATTTTTATCCTATTAATTAAAATAATTTTAACTGAATACTCTGGTATAAATTTTAATATTAAAATAAATTTCATCAAAGTTCTTCACTTTTAAATTAGCCTACAAACCCTCTTATAATTCTATATGTACAGTAGCTGAGATTAAAGTTTTTGGGAAATTGAAAGAAAGAAATAATTTTTTTATTATTTATTCATTAAAAATTATGACTTTAATAATATCAAAAAAATGCCTATTTATATAGAAAATATACAACTTTTATCCCTACTCAAAAATGCAAAAATTGGTTATGAGTATTCCTCAAAAAAAAATTTCAGAAAAAGTTTAATAAAGCGTTGAAATATAACCGAATTTATTACAGATATTCTTAATACTTTTTTTGTATAAAAAGCCTCTTTACCACCAAAAATATTTGTTTCCTTGGCAAAAAAGACGTGCTATAAGAAATATGCCCAAAAGAAACGATTTTAAAATAGTATTTGGTTGGGTTAAAATAGATTTAATATATATATATATATATATATATATTAATTACTTGTAATAATTTTTGAAGCTTTACTTTTATCCATTGTTATTCATTGGAAAAAATTAAATTTATTCATGATGATTTTTTTGATTATCTGCATAAACACGAAATAAAATTTATGAAGTCATTTTTCTAAAAATATATGAGTTTCAATGTGTATTTAGCTCATATTATTTTAAACTATATTTATCAAAATAAAATACTATTCAATTAAAACCAAGAGCTTTGTTGATAAATTTAAGTGAAATATTTAAGAATTAACTGTATTTGGGATTTATTAAGATTTATATTGTTAAAATTTAATTTATAGATTACTAGAAGCTATTTTCATACTTATATACAAAAAGTGAATATTTATTTAGATCTGAATAACTAAGTATTAAAGAAAATTATTTTATGTCAGCATAACTCGATTTCGCTATCAATAATCCATATTATACTTGTATTAAAAATATATAAGATCCGAGTAAGTTTATAAATATTTTATTTAAACATGGAAGCATTTTTAGAATTTAATTATTACACCTGGTGGAAGATTATGGTCAATAATTACTAAATAAAATTATAATTCTCTATAAAATTTTTTTTTGGAATAGTTGATCACATTTAATGTCAATAATTAGTATATTTGGTATAATTATTAAATTTTAGTTAAATTTTATTTATTAAATTCAATGTATGTCAGCGAAATATAACTCCATATATCGGAAGAATTTTTTTTTTAAATAATAAATAGGTTATTGATAAGAAAAAAAAATCACTAATATGAATCATAAAAATAAAAATAAAATAAAAATTATTCTTTTTACTTTATAAGCATATACAAGTTATATAATAAGCTTTAAGAAACCACATAAATTTGTTTTTTTAGACAATGTAGTAATCTTATAATTAAGAATTTTTATTCAAATGCCATACCTAATCTTAACCGAAATTTTTTTAAACCGAAAGTTGATAAAAATATTGCAATTTTCTTCGACAAAATCAGTTAAATTTTATAAGATTAAAAAGTCATATATGATCAAAATTTTATAAATAAATTAATTAAATTCAAATTACAAAGCGATTAAAGCCATTTTTTAAGAATCATTTGAAAAATTATGAAAAATCAATTATATCATATTCAAAACCAATTTTACTTCCCTTTCTCTAATTTTTTTTCTTTGTATTTTTTCCTTCTTGCTCATGAAATCAAAAAATTTACTGAACGTAGAATTTTTATTTATACAAAGCGAAAGTTTAGATAGAGACGAATTAATGAATGTTTAAGTTATCACACTATATTAAATTTTTAATAAAAATATGTTTTGGGAAATAGTTAAAAAATCCATATAACATTTATAAATATGAATACAACAAGCTTTTATATTTTATATAATTTTTTTTATAAGTATTGGCACAAAAAAAATAATTAAATAAAAAAAAAAACTTCCTTATTTTCAAACAATCTTCCAAGTAATTTCTTTTCTGAAACATATATATTAAAAAGCTTTGAGAGGAGATATAATCTATATTGCCATGTGAAGAACTTTGGCCAAAAAAAAATAATCAGTATTTAAAAGGTTTAAAGAAAACACGCTGAATAGTTGTAATAAACTACTAAATTGTAAGAATTAGGTTAATAATTTTCAAAATACATTATTTAAAACTTTAAAAAATTAATTTTTTTCAAAAAAAATGATAATTAGCTAGAAATATTTCTAGTAATTTACACTTTAAGATAAAACTGTTGAATTTTTTAAGTAATAAATTTTTTTTAATTTTTTTAATTAGATTCTGAGTTATTGTTAATTTCAGCCATTTAAATTTTAAAAAATGATAGCAATATTCATAATTGCAAAAAATGAAACAATCAAAGCTCAGTCGAGTTTCGAGCAATTTTTTTTCAAGAGGATAAAAATTTAGTTTTAATAGAGATATGATGATTATTTATCAATATTATAGAGAATATTGAAAAATTATATTAGTTCAAACAAAAAAAAACAAATATTATTTTTCTAATTTTTAATCGCTAAAATTAATCATGATATTTTATTTTTTTTTAGGAATATATTTGGCTATTAATATAATGATCCAATCATTTTAGAATGCTCACATTACCCCTGATTTCACGTTTCAATTTAATTTACTATTTTACCAATTTTCTAATACCTTTATAAGCAGCTTACATTCTCACTTTTGGAAATGCAAGATTTTCAACTAGTTTAATCTTTAATTCCTTTAAATATACTTATTCTAAACCCCACATTTTTCCGAGTCCTTACAATTTGAGAAGCTTCTTTATTCTTTACTTTTATTCTTTCATTTCCATTTAATTAGCCTGTTCCCTAAACACCTCGAACCATCCTTGATAAAACCTTTTATTCCAAATTCAAGTTATAAAACTATTTTCTGAAACCATGTCCGGAGAAAATCCTAAGCAAAAATATACACCCAGGCCTTTCCAATCCACAGCCGTTACTTCCAACCCAACCATCACCCCTGTCTACCAAGAACCCACACCTGAACCTGGAAATACACCTGTAAATGCACATGTAAATGCATCCGAGATGAACCTGTACCGAACACCCAGCCAACCCCTCTAGTAGTGGCAACATCAACTTTAATCCCTGAATCAACCTTGAAGCTACCGGATGCTGTCCGATTCGACAGCAGTCCCATCAATTACCAAGCCTTTTTGTCTAGCATGGGCTTGTATATTTGGGCGCGTCATGAAGTATTCAACGGAGATCGCAACAGAATAGTATATATCGGTGCTCATCTTACTGGAACTGCATCCGTATGGTTTGGACCTCTTATTATTTCGAATTCCGCCTGTCTTACCTCCTTTGAGCTATTAAAAGAAGAGTTTTCAAGGAAATTCTCCGACCCAAGCGCCGGCATTAGAGCTAGGGGACATCTAAGGAAACTAACCCAAGGCCCAATATCTGTCTCCACATATGCAGCCGAGTTCAGATCAATTGCAAGAGACTGAGGGTTTGACCAGTTCGCCCTTGTTGACCAATTTCTCCGCGGACTTAACGACAACGTCATGAACTTCATGATCATGGGAGACTTAACCAATGACTTGGAAAGAAACTTCGCGATTGCCATTAGTATAGACAACAGACTAACCAGTAGATCCATCTTCCGCCAAGACAACTCCAGAAATTTCACCCGCCAACCCCCGAGAAGCTACCCAGCTAATTCTTACGTCCCAACTGCCGCACAGACGGAAACCTGTAGCTCAGAAGGCACACCTATGAAAATAATTGCAATCACACCTAAGTTCAGAGCGCTTCTCACCTACCAGGAAAAACAAAGACGCCGCAAACTCGTATTGTATCTTTATTGCGATAGACCCGGCCACCTTGCTGAAAACTGCCCCCTTAAGTCTAGCTCGGGAAAAGACAGATCCCAGTAGATAGCCGGAAGCTACTACTGGGATGTAACTTTATTAATAAGTTGTATTGTAGTAGTGTTTCTATCAACAGGTTTTTTTTTTCAATAAAGATATTTTCTAACATTTCTAATCGTTTTCTTGAAACTTTATGTCTTATTGATTCTGGAGCTTCTGGTAGTTTCAATGACTATAACCTTATTAAATTCCTTAACCTTACTCCCAAAAAACTAGAGCATAAAATTAAATTCGAGGCAATCGACGGAAAAACTAACCTTGGCCCCCCTATAAGCGAGTTCTACCCGGATAAATGGTTACTCTTTGGTGACTCACATTCCGAGAAACTTAACATGTACCCAATTAATTCGCCAAACATTCCTGTTGTTCTTGGTCTTCCCTGGCTCAAACTCCATAGCCCAAATGTACACTAGAACAAAAGTTAAATTCAATTTAAATCAGAGTTCCACAAAATAAACTGCGTGCAAACAACACGTGAGATCAACGCAATTTTTGGCTCTACAGAATACTATGATAGCGATTCGGAGGACAACTCAGATTCACCAGAAAGCCTAACATCTGATCCCGAGGAAATTTCTGATACAATCCCGGAAACTTCTAGTCCACCTCCCGAAGACCATGCTCCGCAAATGTCTACAATTTCTAATGAAGATGTACTTGACTACCAGGATATTATACCCCAGTCACCGCCAAATGT
>LSSL01001022.1:26786-48688 GCA_001953115.1 Smittium mucronatum
GACAACAGACTAACCAGTAGATCCATCTTCCGCCAATACAACTCCAGCAATTCCACCCTCCAATCCCCGAGAAGCTACCCAGCTAATTCTTACGTCCCAACTGCCGCACAGACGGAAACCTGTAGCTCAGAAGGCACACCTATGAAAATAATTGCAATCACACCTAAGTTCAGAGCGCTTCTCACCTACCAGGAAAAACAAAGACGCCGCAAACTCGTATTGTATCTTTATTGCGATAGACCCGGCCACCTTGCTGAAAACTGCCCCCTTAAGTCTAGCTCGGGAAAAGACAGATCCCAGTAGATAGCCGGAAGCTACTACTGGGATGTAACTTTATTAATAAGTTGTATTGTAGTAGTGTTTCTATCAACAGGTTTTTTTTTTCAATAAAGATATTTTCTAACATTTCTAATCGTTTTCTTGAAGCTTTATGTCTTATTGATTCTGGAGCTTCTGGTAGTTTCAATGACTATAACCTTATTAAATTCCTTAACCTTACTCCCAAAAAACTAGAGCATAAAATTAAATTCGAGGCAATCGACGGAAAAACTAACCTTGGCCCCCCTATAAGCGAGTGCTACCCGGATAAATGGTTACTCTTTGGTGACTCACATTCCGAGAAACTTAACATGTACCCAATTAATTCGCCAAACATTCCTGTTGTTCTTGGTCTTCCCTGGCTCAAACTCCATAGCCCAAATGTACACTAGAACAAAAGTTAAATTCAATTTAAATCAGAGTTCCACAAAATAAACTGCGTGCAAACAACACGTGAGATCAACGCAATTTTTGGCTCTACAGAATACTATGATAGCGATTCGGAGGACAACTCAGATTCACCAGAAAGCCTAACATCTGATCCCGAGGAAATTTCTGATACAATCCCGGAAACTTCTAGTCCACCTCCCGAAGACCATGCTCCGCAAATGTCTACAATTTCTAATGAAGATGTACTTGACTACCAGGATATTATACCCCAGTCACCGCCAAATGTACCGCCTCAAAATCAAAAATCTAAGACCGATAAATCCCCATCTATCCTAAAATCCGATGCGTATAACGATACAATCTCTACGACCAAACTACCAAACGAATATATTCGTTTCCCTTCAGTATTCAGTAAAAAAATGGCCAATATACTCCCCAATCATCGAAAATACGATTGCCCGATAGATCTAAAGCGAGGTTTAACACCATCTTGGGGACCTATCTACTTGTTGTCTGAAACAAAGCTCAAAGCCCTGAAAACTTAAATCGATGTGAATCTTGCTAATGGTTTCATAAACTGACTAAGTCCCCCTCTGGTGCACCAATAATATTTGTTAAAAAAAAGGGCGGTGACCTAAGACTGTGCGTGGATTATAGAAATCTAAATGAGCAGACTATAAAGAATTTCTGCCCACTCCCAAGGATAGATGAGTCCTTCGACCGCCTTCAGTCCGCCAAATTCTTTAAAAAATTGGACCTACGTGGAATTTATAACCTTTTCAGAATACTTTTTATTGAATTGAGGAAAACTGCTTTTCGCTGCCGTTATGGCCATTTCGAGTATCAAGTGATGCCTTTTGGACTGACTAACACTCCAGCAACTTTTCAGCACTTTATCAACGATGTGCTCAGGGATGTTCTTGACAACTAAGCAATTGCTTATCTGGACGACATCTTGATCTTCTCCAATTCTCTTGCCTAAGATAAAGAACACGTCCATTCCATACTCAGCAAACTTATGGAAAATAAACTTTACTGTAAGCTTGAAAAATGTGTATTCCATAAAACCGAGGTTGACTTCCTAGGACACATTATCTCATCCGACGTAATTCGCTCAGATCCAGCGAGGACAGCAAACCTAATAAATTGGAAGACACCTAGGAATGTCAAGGGCATCCAAATATTTCTGAGGGTTGTCAATTATTACCGGAAGTTCATTCCTGACTTGTCCAGAATAGCTATACCACTTACCAGCCTACTTAAAAAAGACACCAAATTCAAGTAGAATCATGAATCGGAAACATCTTTCAGGAAAATAATCCGAATACTTATAACTTCCCCAATACTCATCTACCCAACGCCTGATAAACAGCATACCATCGAGACAGACGCTTCAGACTATGCTATGGGGGCAATTTTGTCCCATAAACCATTGGAAAATCGGCTCCACCCGGTATCCTACTTCTCTCGAAAAATTTTACCAGCTGAAATAAACTATGACATTTATGATAAAGAAATGTTAGCAATAGTTTCAGCGTTCAAGGAATTGCGCCACTATCTCGAGGGCGCATCGGAACAAATATTGGTATTGACAAACCATAAAAACTTAGAATACTTTAAATTGGCGAAATCTCTCAACCGTAGACACACACTTAGGTCGCTATTCTTCAGCCGATTCGACTTTTTAATACCTCACAGACCTGGTTCTCTCTTCGGGAAACCCAACGCACTATCTAGAAGAACCGAAAATCAGCAAGGGAAACCTCTCTCAGATAACATTCTACCAACCAACCACTTTATCAACGCCATATCCCGGATCGAATTGAACTTGTTTTTATGATTCAATCACTTCTTCCAGACGATCTCCATATATCGAAACTTTTCCCAATCGCTCTCAAATTGGCGTATCCATGATTAATAAGCACTTTGAATACAAGAACGGTCTTGTATTTTACAAAAAAAAATGTTATATACCCGAGAGCATGAAGTTAGAATTGATCCAAGGTTATCACAACTCCACTTCTGCAGGTCATTTGGCCTCAAGAAGACATTGAAACTGCTCAAAAAAGAATTCTGGTTCCCAAAGATGAAGGATATGACAAAAAATTACATCGAAACAATTGATACCTGCAGTCGAGTCAAAAATAAGCTGCACAAAAAACACGGATTACTTATTCCTATCCCCGCTGCTGAAGCGCCGTGGAAATCAATTTCCATGGAATTTATAGTTGAGCTACCCAAATATAATGGGTTCACTACCATCATTGTCGTTGTCGACCGATTTACTAAGATGTCCCACTTTATTCCGCTATATAAGCTACCAACATCAGAAGAAACGGTCCATGCGTTCCTCAAAAACATCTTTAAACTTTATGGAATGCCTGATGAAACCATATCTGACCGCAGCAGTCAGTTCACATCACGATTCTGGAAGCGCCTCTTCCAACTGCTGAATGTCAAAATTAAGATTTCATCAAGTTTCCACCCAGAAACCGATGGAAAAACGGAGCGCACTAACGAGACACTGGATCAATATTTGCTCAGCTACATCAACTATCAGCAAAGCAACTGTGCCGACTTGCTTCCCATGGCTGAGTTCTCTTACAGCAACTCTGCACACACCTCAACTAAATTCTCACCTTTTTTCTCGCTCATGGGATACAATCCCACATTCTCGCCAAACTGCTCATCTTTGACTGAAGTACCTGCAGCTGAAAACATGCTTCGAGTTCTTAAAGAAACACAAATTGAACTACAAAAAAACCTGGAAACAGCTAGTACCAACTTCAAAAAGTTTTCAGATAAGCATAGAAACCCTTCAATATCCTACAGAATCAAAGATATGGTCTGGCTCAATTCTAGAAATATTTCCACCTCCCGGCCTTCTAAAAATCTCGATTATTGTTTTCTTGGGTCTTTTAAAATTATCAAAATAGTCAACCCAATTTCATACAAAATTGAGCTCCCTGAATCAATGAAAATGCATCCGAAATTCCATGTCTCCCTCCTCGAACGCTATAATCCGAACACTATTCCTCTTAGAGCAACAAAGCCCCAATCACCTATTCAAATCAATGGGGATCAAGAGTTTATAGTCTCCGAGATTATAGATTCAAAACTTCGTTATAGAAAAATGTTCTATTTTCTTGACTGGAAATGATACACAACTGCTTACCGATCATGGGAACCCGCAGTAAATCTAGACTGCTACCAACTGATTTCCGATTTTCATCAAATATTTCCTGATAAACCACGAATCCCTCTCCGAATTCAGTACATCAATTCTGCTGTTTCTCCATCTGTAGCTTCCCCCCCTCCGGTGGGCCCCCCTAAGCTCAACGAGGGAGGGAGGGGCGGTGGGGAGGGGGGCCCAAAATTATTTTTTTTTTTCAGGTTTCAAACCCCAAACTGTCCGCTAAAGCCATACTCGCACATTATTTTATAAAAAAACTCGGCCGGGAAATTCCAAATTTTCAGACCGGCAATTTTCTTATGGTAGGGTAGTGTAATGACCCAATTATTATCGATTGCTCACATAACCCCTGATTTCACGTTTCAATTTAATTTACTATTTTACCAATTTTCTAATACCTTTATAAGCAGCTTGCATTCCCACTTTTGGAAATGAAAGCTTTTAAACTAGTTCAATCTTTTATTCTTTTAAATATACTTATTCTAAAACCCACATCTTTCCGAGTTCTTACAATTAAAGTTAATTATTAGGAGTCTAAGTTTGATTTATATTTTTCATATTTAATTTAATGGTCTTTCTTTAATACTATAGTCTAAGAAATGATACCATAATTTAAATTTAGCAAAGTATTCTAAATAAATTGAGTATAATACTTATCATGCGAATGGAAATGATTTTTAAAAGATATTTTATGTTACTCAAATCAATTATTCTAACAAGTTTGATAAAGTTTTTAATTTCTTACTTAGCGGGCTATACTGTATTAAATAAGCAAAAGTGATTATACCGGTATAGATAATTGAAAAAAAAATCGTGTTTTTGATTTTATCTACCCCTCTGACGAAATTAGTGTCTTCTTTTTTTAACTTAATGTATGTTTAACATTTGAACACTAATTAAAACGAATTTATTAGACAAAAAAATGAAAAATATAGCTAAATTGAAGATCTTTTATTGTATTTAAGGATACTGAATGCCGGAACTTTCACAGTTTTACACCATTAACTGTATGCTACGTTTTAGGATTTTTATTTGAACTCATTATAATACTTGATAATAAAGATTACTTAACTTTAAATTTTTTACATATTTTGTGATAATGATGATTATTCTTATCAAAAATTATGGTCTTTTATAGTTTAATCCGTTCATGTGATATCCAGTAATGTGATATTAATATTTTATAATCTTAAATTAATACTAGTTAGTAAAATTAATTAGAGTATTTTTGCGTTTCATCAAAAATCAATATGAAAAAAAACTCTTCCTATAAAATATCAAAAGAATAAAAATAATCTTAGAAATAAAAATTTGGCCAACTCTTTCGTTGATTATAAAAAATTAGCAGTTTAATAGTTTTATTTCATTTGTAGTACATAGTTAAATTAATCTACAATATATATTACAAAGTTTTTTATTCCTTAAACCTAGATGATAAAAAATTTAAATATGATATGAGTAAATTATATTAATAGATAATATATAGCCAAGAATAAATACCTAAATATCACAATAAATATTAATTAACAAATATTTACTAAAAACAGTGTTTTTAAATCAAATTATTTTAAATTTAATAGCGTAATAATAAAATTGCATTTATGATCATTACTGTGTATAGTGAAGTTAAAAAATGTAAACCATGTACTGAAATCTATGGTAATGTAAAGAATATTAGATCAAATTAAAGAGAAATCTTCTCCGTAAATAATTTTTTTAATATGGCGAATAAAGTGTAAAAAAAAATAAACTGTATTAAATTTTTATATCATAAAATTATTTTTATAATCTTTGAAGAGCCGGGTTTACATTCATTTTTTTTATTTTTAAATATTTAAGATAAGTAAATCAAATAAAAATAAAAATATATAGATGAAATATATAAACCATTTTTGGTTGTATAAATAATAATTATTTTCAGTTATATTAAAAAAACTAAATTTATTCATAAATTATAAGAAATAATGATTTAAACCACATAATTTAGCAAAAATTTCTAATTTAAAGTTTAAATACAGATATGGTTTATTTTAGACCTAAAATCAGTAAATTTAAAGGGTTATTGAGATATTTTATTTTTAGTGGTTATGTAATAGATTGTAATTTCTCAATAGACCAAATTTCTTTATTTCAATTTATAAAACTAATTCTATTAAATTAAAAATAATCAAGTTTTTAACCTTAAATTTTAATAAAAAATTTCAAAATATACTTTTGAAGCTGCTGTTTTCAATAAAATTAAAAAATTGAATCAATTATTTTTCTTTAAAAAATTAAATTTAAACATCATCCCATAAATGATGAATGTTTTCAATAAAAAGATTAATATATAAATTATCTTTAATTATCCTTCTTTTTTCTCCCCCCCCCCACCTCTTATTCAGCTTATCTTCTATATTTATGGAATCAGGATAAATGATAATACAGTATTATTAAATACAATAGAAGATAATCAATTTAGCTATATTTTTCATTTTTTTGTCTAATAAATTCGTTTTAATTAGTGTTCAAATGTTAAACATACATTAAGTTAAAAAAAGAAGACACTAATTTCGTCAGAGGGGTAGATAAAATCAAAAACACGATTTTTTTTTTCAATTATCTCCACCGGTATAATCACTTTTGCTTATTTAATACAGTATAGCCCGCTAAGTAAGAAATTAAAAACTTTATCAAACTTGTTAGAATAATTGATTTGAGTAACATAAAATATCTTTTAAAAATCATTTCCATTCGCATGATAAGTATTGTACTCAATTTATTTAGGATATTTATGATATATATATTATTTTAACTTTTATCGCAAAATTTTCTTGAAATATCACTTTATTTACTTAACTCAATCAAACTTATTAATTCATTACTTAGATAATATAATAATTATTTATTAATTATATGAGTAAATAGCTTGATTATCTATTAAAAAAATCTAAAATTTTTTTTTAGAATATTGAATCGTCAATTAAAATTACAATTATTTGATTTTTTTTTCGAAAAATTTGTTGATATAAATAATTTGAAATATTAATATAAAAATTAAAAACAAAAATTAATGAAAAATTAATGAAAAATATGAATAAATATTTCCTGAAGTTTTATTATGTACAAATTCATATATATAATGAAATTTTTTTAAATAAAAAAAAAATCATAGTTTAAACACTTGTGTTAAGTTAATTGAATAATGAAAAAATTATTTTTCATCTATATATATAATTTTAGTTTAATTTATTATACATTTTTTTCATCAAAAACTTTAGCTTAATTTTTTTATATTATATCTACTTTTTTTCTTGGTTATATACATAAGTGCCAAATCTATTGTTTTTTAAATAAAATATTTGGGAAAACAGTATTATTTTTATGAATTTTAAGTATTTGTTACTTTATTAATTTTAGTAAATATATTTAAATTGATTTAGTTTCGTGGTTTGAGTTTATTTGATAAAATAGATTTCAATAAATGATATTTATGATTAAACATCATATTTAATATATAAATAAAACTAATTCATAACAAAAAAACTCAGTTTAATTTAATGATTTAATATCTGGAAATATGTTTTTTTTTTTTGGAGAACATAGATCTGAAAAATAAAAAGGCTATACATTTTTTTGATTTATTCCAATATTGGTATTTAAATTTAGTTATTTACTTATTTTCAAAAAAAAAATTACTAGAAGTATTTAATTTTTTATAAATCATCTATTTTTATATAAATGTAAATATAAATTATAAAAAAAATCCCTAATATTATTTATTATTTATTATTTATTTAAGTCTATTTTTTACACTTATTACTTTTAATTATTCATTGAAAACTAAAATTAACTCCTCCAGTATATATTATTATTGACAGATAAGTGAAAGAAAAATCTTTTACTAATCCTTGCCTAATTCTTTCGTAAAATTTTCAAATATATATTTTTATCAAGTAAGTAATTTATGAGTGATCATTGATTAAAAGATCTATTATATTTTACAAGATAATATTATAAATATAAAATAACTTAAAAACATAAATTCGAAAAAATTATCTTAAAAATTATTTTATTTTGAAATTATCGGCAAGGCGAAAGAATAATAATTATGATTTAGATATATTTTTATACACAAATATAAATAAATTTTTGGAAAAATAGAAACATAGTCAATTTATATATCTTTTTTTTCTAACATCTACTAATTTATTTATTTTTTTAAAAAAAAGGCTAATTTTGTGATTTCGCCATAAATTATACAGATGAACATACATTAGTATCGATAAAAGATTGTTATTTAAATTCAGAGATAATTAAATATATAAATTTTCAAAAATACAAATGAAACTAAAGAAAAGAAAAGTGCGATTCTATATATTAAATAAAAAAATTACATTAATATATGCCCCTTAAAAAATTAACATTTGTAAATTAGTGTAGTTATGATTTTATTGGTAAAATATTAAACTTATAAAATTTAGCGAATAAGATATTATATTACATATAGTAAGATTTTTTCAGTTAAAAATGATATTTTAGGTATGTTATTCGATTTTAAAAATCTGATCACAAAATAAATGCTATTTAAACAACCTATAAAAAAAATCCAACTTTATTAGATAATGACCTTTAAAGATATAGTATTTTATTTTATTTATTATAATATTTATAGATTTAAAAATTTTATAAAATAAGTTAATGTAAAATAAAGTGTCATATCTATATCTATGAGCCTATTTGTTCAAAAAATGCATTGATTTAGTAAAAAAAGGATTTTTTTATCTTTATACAATAAAAAAAAAATTTATTTAACGAAAAATATGAATTTATCCAATTTTTTAACACCAAGAGAGTTTAACGGAGATGTATTTAATTTATTTTTATGTTTTTTTTATTAGGTGAGTACGCAAAAATAAATTTTTCCAAAAAAAAAATCTTCACAATAAACTTTATTCTGGAAAAAATAGATAATTTAGAGATTTTTTTAATGTTTCTTAAAGAAATTGAATATTTATTATTAAATAATTATGACTAAATTAAATTTAAAGTCAAATGTTTGGTTTGTTATGCTTCAATATTAAAATTTGCAAAAAAATTTAAATTATGAATTCGATAAAGTTATATTCAAATATTATATTTTTTTTGGTCAAATACTTGCTAAAGATTGGATTAAGCTATATCCCTTTAAAATAAGTATTGCGAATCAGAAAATGGGTCTAAGTAAGTAAGTAAGTATGGTTTTATATATTTTTGAAAAGAAATAGAAAAGAAAAATTATAAACCAATATGGATACTTCAAATCTAAATATTAATTCAAATATAATTATATTTTTAATATTAAAAGTATGTATAAAGACTCAATAATATAAATACAGAATAATTTCCAAACCATAATTTTTAAAATTAAAATTTTAATTTAAAATTATTTTGTTAAGAATTTAGAATATATTATGTTCATAATGTTAATATTAATGAACTTTTATTTTTTTCACCCTTTTTTATCGGTTTTATTTGATTACGATTTTTTATAAAGTTTTAAACATTGATATAATTCAAGTTTTACTTAATTTATGTACCTATGAAATAAACAATCTAAATAATTATGAATTCTTTGAGTATATATATATATCTCATTAAAAAAATGATTATAAACTTTATATATCAAAGAAAATAAGATTTGTGTGAGTTACGTAACCAAAGAATCATTCAAAGAATCAAAAAAATCCAAGCTTAATAAAACATCAATATAGTTCATGAACTCATCATAATTATAAATTTATTATTAACGATTTGTATTTTCCAATAATAAATTTATAAAAATTAAATTTAAACGCTTTATTTTTAAATTCTGACTTTAATATTTAGAAAATATTGGAAAATAAATATTTTAGACCGAATATTAAATATATATACTCATAATCGTTTATTTTAAATGTACATTTCTAACCTGAAATAGTCATAAATATTGAAAGATTTATTTTTGTCTATAAATATCTTAAACTTATATATTTTTAATAGTATATAATATATATTAATCTCCATTAATATTAAATGTAAAAATGTCAAAATTTTACCTTTCAGAAATCATGGTTTTAATTTAAGAAACATTTTTTAGTCTCCCATATTTAGTTTTATATTGAATATTTGAATGTTATTCTTTTTAAATTTCCCCTTTTATCCATAATAGTATTTGTAATCAAAGATTATATAAATTATATGCATTATTTTGTATCGATAAAAAAACTTCTTGTAACTTTGAAATGAAAAAAGATAGAAAATATCTCACTTTTTTCTTATAAATATTTCTGATAATACCAAACGTATTTATTTACCTGTTTTTTTATCGATTAAGTTAATCTAATATTGTTAATCCTAGCCATTTTTTTTTTAAATGATACGATATTTTGAAAATTACTGCTCAAAAATAAAGAAAAAGAAAAAATTATTAACTTAAATACTATAATTAAATTGTGTTTTTTTATTTCCAATCCTGGTTTAAATAAATTTTTCAAATTTTGTCTGATATTTTTCAAGTACACAGTATGATTACTTTCAATTCAATTGGTATATTATTCTTTCAGAGTACCGCTGATTTAACCCAAATAATTATTATCTGACGGAAAAAAAACTTTATATACTCCATATCATGAATATTTTATATTAAAAAGCCACGCCTTTCATATTATTATAAAAAAATTGAATATCTAAAGTTTTCTGCACTTTTACAAAAACAGTACTTTTGCTTTTTCAAATAATAAAATTAAAAGCATAATATTTTTTTTAAAAAATCAGAATGAAGCTTATTTTTGAACAGAAGATCGAAAAATTTAAAGGTTATATCATTTTTTTGAAGAATATAACCAGAAACTAATCCTTGTCATTTCAGGCGATAAGATTATTTACTGAATAATATTTTTGGACATCAGTTAGCTATAATATTTTATTATTATAATTAAATCCCAAATTTATTCGTTTTTGTCTTTAGAATTTCTAATATTCAAGCATATTTATCAAAGATTTTTCGATAATCACTTATAGTAATAAATTATTTTCTTTCTTTGCTATTGGGTTTATGAAAGTTTATTTAATACCTTGATACAATGAATCCATATTCAATTTAATAGATCTATATCTTGAAAATTTATTCCCCTTTTTTATTCCCAAAATGCCGAGACGTAATTCCTCAAGAGGATTTCCATCCCATTTATATCTCGTTTCAAAGTAAAATAAGATAAAATTTAAGGTTATATTCACTATAGATGTTTTTCCCTGTGGTTCAAAAGATTGATTATATTATTAGCATCCTCCTATGTGGACTTCTATCAGTTATGCATATTTTCCCAAGGATTGTTTTTTTCTATTGGGATTTAAGTTAAGTCGCATACATAAATATTAAAATTAAATGTAATTTGCTAGCTCAATACTGTTCACCCATCATGCATTAAAATTCTTCCTGAATTTGATAATAGTGTATAATAATAATTTATGTGTAAAAAATTAGCCAAAAATTATTTGAGTTAAGCATCTTAAATAATATTTTTTTAGGTTAACAGATAGAATATTCATACAGATATTTTTCTTTGGTTTTAAAGATTCAGAGTTTTAAATGGATTCAGAATAGACGTTATTATTACATTCAATTCTTCCCAAATGGCTAAATTTGGTGTTAATAACATTTTTTCGCAAAAAAAATATGTTTAATTTAGTATTTCGATGTTATAAGAGGTCTTATTTGGATATAATCTGTATTTTATAACGATTTGTAAGGATATTTGCCAATTTGGTTTTTTTTTTTTACTCAAAGGCCAAAAAGTTAGTTTAAAAAAAAATAGCCGTTTTTTAAATTTAAATTTTTTATCGAATAATGTGAATATTTAATTTATATTTAATTTTATTTTTTTCCGCAAATTTTTTTGTCCCTAATTAATTTTATTCAGCTTCTACTGGGCTCAATAACTCTGTTTAATTGATATAAATATTTTATTAATAAAAATTATGGAAAATGCTTTCTAATAGAAAAGTTCACTTACCTTTTATAATATAGAGATTTTTTTAAAATTGAAAGAGATGGTTGCGAAATATTTTATTTGAGCATTAATAAATGTGAGTTTATTAGTTTATAAATTTTTAGAATTAGAGTTTTCAAATAGATCATAAATTTTTCACAAGAATATTATATCGATAAATTCTATTTAAAAATGATTTAAAAGTATCAAGAAGTTTTTTATACCTATAATTTTTAGATATATAGTTTATTATTATTATTATTATTATTGCCTAAAAAAATATACCATAGTACAAGGCTATACACATGTTGTAGCATAGATTATCAAAGCACTAAAACAAAGAAAGTACCCCATCAAATAACTGTATTTATAATATAAGATTCGATCATCCTAGTTTTATTAGAAAGGGTTTTAATACTTTTGTGAGTTTTTATCGGAAACCCTACCTTCTCTTTGTTAATTTCGATGATTTGCCAATTTTTTTATTATATTGCACATCTATGTTTTTTTCCTCTTTCTATTCTTTTAATTTATCCTATCGCTACAAGAAAAATAGTACTGTTTATTATTATTTTCTATAGGAAAGAAGAAATAAGCTATACAAAAAGCACAATTCATCTACAAAATGGGCAGGTATTGAGTTTTTATAGATATTAATAAACATTATTATAAATCAATCGAATTCATTTGTTTTTGAATCTCATAAGAAAGGGAAAGTTTTGAATTTAACCAAAGAAAAAAACCCTAAAACCAAATAATAAAGTTTTAGGTGGAGTATTGGGAATACTCCGACACATATCAATAAATTTACAATTATTATAATTTTATGAAAAGTAAAATATAACTATTAGCATCATGTTGTCAAATTTAAATTTTATTATTCAAATTAATTGATTTAAATTAAATCAAGAATCACAAGAGTAACTACAATTAAAGTCCTGTCATAAATCTTTACACAAAAAACCAAAAAAAATCAAAAAAATCATAATTTCACTTGATTTTACCAATATACAGAAAAAAACACGCAAATTTGACGATTTAAGCTTTATCAATCATAGAAAATTAAACTAACCTAAAAAAAAGTAGGTATAAAAATTTTATTCAACCAGATATTTTTAATCTTATCTCTTTTAGCTAAATTTCATTAAAATTTACTTGCAATTTTTTATCCATATGATTATTTTTCCAAAATAAAATACAATCGTGAAGAATTCATTATGAAAGATTATATTGAGATCAGGAGTAATAGTATAATAAAAAAATGGGTAAAATATTTCATAACTATAATCTTGCATAGACTACGCTAAATCTGACATATATCACTAAAATCTAACGCCTATCGCTAAACTCTATCATCCACTTCATTTTTCACCACTAAAATCTTAGTTTCATCACAAAATATTTTCGATATATTTATTGGAAGAAATTTCAAAAATTGATGAAATTATTCCTTTTTAGGAAATTAGGCGAATTTTCCATTATTATGCAATATATATATATGGCAACGATTTTTGGGAGTATTATATCTCTGAGAGGAGACATATTTTGTTAATTAAAATTCATTATCTATTATGTTATATTTATAGACGGGTCCCTAGACAATCGGTAATATCTATCAAACATTTCATAACCAGACCAGTTCACTTGTGGAATTATAACTTCATCTGGAATTCCCGCATTTGGGGCTAAAGTGGCACCGATTGCTCTAGTTGTTATGTAACCTTTTCCAACCTCTATAGAGATTAAACCTGTTATGGATTTAATATATTTTCCTATTTTATTTCCAATAACAGCTTTCTGTGGTCCTAAACGTATCTGAAAAAATTATTAATAATTAGACCACTATAGTTAGCTTTTGGTCTGGTGCATAATCCTGTCGCCACTTTTTCTTTATATGTTTTATATGTCAATACTGGACACATAATCGATTTCTTTTGAGTCCTTTTTACACATGGTCTCTCAATAGATCTTCCTTGACGCTTTTCTTTTGGAGCAACAATTACGAAAGTCAAAGAAGTGTCTAAAAGGACTGCACTTTTATCATCAATGCTGTAAACATCATTTCTCGCATAAGAACACAAAAAGATAAAAGCCAACATGTTTTAGCTGTTAGCATTGTAATTTATAAGCTTTTTCTTGATATTAATTCCACGAAGTATTCTCTCACTGGTTTTATATTTATTTCTTGATAAATAAAGGATTTTATTGAAATTTCTTCTATACTTTGAAAAAAAGTTTTGATTTATCTGTGTCTAGTTCAACTTCCTTGTTCTTGAAAATTTTGGAGATATGAGATTTATACGCTTTAGGCGTGTTAATGCTTAACTTTCTAGAGGCATATATTTCCGCCAGATAGTTTATTACTGTGATAACATTAGTATTATTAGCACCATGTTATGCTTTCCAGATTATAAAAGTTTTTTGAACAGCGTAACTTCATGTTTTCCTTTTAACTGATCTTTCACTGTTGAACATGATATTAACGGAACTTTCCTTGAAACCTTGGGCTTTGAGAGTATTCCGCTGATTCTCCAGGTTGCTAAAAAACAATTCTTGTTGGTTTTTAGTGGGGATTTGCAGCTTTTGTGGTTCGGTAATATCTTTGATACTGATATTGGAATCTTTTTCTGTATAAACAGATCTATAATATCCGGATACCATATTGCAGACTCCTATATCGGGGTTATAAGCGTTATTTTCGCCCTTTTCCTTCTGATTTTCTGTATTATTTGGGGAATCAGATTCCAAGTCGGGTGAAATTATGGTTAGTTCCACGTTGCCCAACTATGGTGCAGAAATTTTATTTTTACCAATTCCAGATCCTGATGCCAATTGAAGTTATCTTGCAAATTTTTGCTCCGTTATGTAGCAAATAGGTCCACATTGTGTAGGCCGTATAATTCTTCTATTTCTTTGAACTTTTTCATTGAGTTTAACATTCTGTTTGGGCTGTTAATCTTGATGGTGAATCTGAATTATTTAGGAAAGCAGGGACATATGCCACTTTGGGTTGGTTATTTGGTTTTCAAACAGTGAAACCACATTTTCTCTGAAATCTTTAATAAAGATATTGATGTGGCTCCCCCAAACTTCCTACCATATTCCAGCGTGTTATTATTGTCTGATTAGATCAATACATACCTCCCTACAACTTCTGGGAGTTGGAGTCTCATGCGATAGCCAATAGCTCTTTTATATTGATATGAAGGGATTTTTCAGATTCTTTCCACAAACCCAAGTAAGATTGGGACCCCACAAAGATCACAAAATCAATGTCGCTGACATCCGTAAACACCTCTATTTCCGGTTTTTCGGGTTTGAAAAAAAGACCGTTTCAGTTTTTTAAATGCTTTTTCCAGAATTCTAGATTCTGGATGGCTATAAATGTGAGTTTTGCTACCGATTTTCATTATTATTTTTTGGATAGATGATATTTTTTCAATTTCAGCAACCTCCTTAACATAAGTTTTATCGGGAGTATTGCAATCGACATTTTTTATGCTTTCCCAATGAAACTCGCTAAAAATCTTATGGAAGTTTTGCCAGCATCGAGATATTTGTTTGCTTCTCTTCGAATGTCCTTGGTTTTGTTTTTGGTGACCTTCAATGACAATAATCTGGTATTTATTGTCATTCCCAAATGCTTAATCGACTGGCATCGGATTCAGAGAATATTCCAACATATTCAGTTTATAACCAAGTTTCTTTAGTTTCTGCATCACCATTCTTGCGCTGGTGTTGCATATATCCTTGGTGGATCCAACTATAATTGGTTCGTCTAGATATGAAGTTGTTCTTATTCTAATCGATCTCGACCATGTCAAAACAGGGCTTAGAATCTTTTTAAACTTGTACGGGATCAGTGATAGCCCGAATGGGAGCACTCTGAATTGGTAATGCTTGCCTTTCCAGAAAACCCTTAAGAACTTTCTGCAATTAGTAAATAAGAATGTCGAGAAAAGCATCTTCTAAATCTATCGATGATAAATATTATTTTCGTCGAATCAGTTTGCATTTAGATTTCAGAGACTCCAATTTGAAGTTCTTTTGTTCTACATGCATGTTCAGCTTTCTCAAATCCCCAGTCCTCTTCGGGATTGCAAAAAGTTTGCTTTAGAAACCTAGCACCTTTTCTTTAATTTCTCTATGTCATTTTTTGTCAGTAGCAAGGCTATCTTCTTTTTAAGGATCATATTGGCTTCCATGGTCATCTTTTGTTTGTATCGTTTAGGGTACATTGTTAACGGAGGCTCTTTGGACTCTGCAGCGATCCTTTGCCAACTTTTTATTGGGAGACCCAATGATTCCGTGCATTCCTTGATGCGGAAAAGGATTTCGAAACTCCTGCTTTCTATTATCTGGACCCACCGACTGTCTCAGTTTGGCCCAATTCAAACAAAACATAGAATCCCGCCCCTCCTCATACTGAGGGCTGATTTGGGGGTTCCACTGAGTCCCCCTCCTCTGATCTGTCTTCTTTCGCGAAAAATTGACTGGTTTTGAAGATGATTATTTCTAGTTGTTGTTGAAGTAACTGGGGCTTCATAAATTTGATCCTAGACAGAATTAAAGGTTTTTTTTCATTGATAAAAAATAAGTTATTGTTTGCGAAAGAGCTTCTTGACCATTGGCCTTTATTCAGATTTCTTACTGGCGATAAGATTTTCCAAATTTCTGTTGCCCCTTAATAGTTCTTTTTTTACCCTTGAAATTTGAGGGGCTTTCCCCGGTAGGAACATTGCCTTATGCAAGCTTTCCGGTCTGCTTTGCGTAAGTTGAGCCTCTAAATCTGCTATAATTACTCTTATAGAGCTTGCAAATATTATATGTGGCTTTTCACTGTTGAGGTTTGGATCATTTTTCAATAGTTGGTGTATATAGTAATTAATTGATCTGGCGATTTAATCCAAAACTACTTGAGCTGTGTAAAATGCTGCATCTTTTTTCTTAACTGAGATTGGGATTGTATCATTGAGCGGAGGAGGTGAATAATTAATTATAGTATTATTTGTGCGAGATAAATAGTATCCATTTTTTCTTCTTCCGTCATGGGAACTCCGAAGAATTTTTCATATATTAAGGTTAGGACTTCAGTTAACCTTGTAAGGTGTTAGGTAGGTGACAGGTAGGTTAGCTTTTACATGTTCACTTAATTTTAACCTGTGAAATGGATCTTCCCTCGAATTAAGAATTAAGTTAGCCCTGTCATCGATATCCTTAAGAAAGTTAAGTGTTATTTCATCCATCATCGTTTAATAAAGCTCTTGATATTCTTTAAAATTTTAGTGCTGGTAGAGTATCTTTGCAAGAGAAATGATGATAAGGATATCAAAATATGCACCTTACTATTTTATTCAGAAAGAAAAATTTTATATTATATTATTTTTAGATTAGAATTTGTAATTTTGTTTTGCATTATCCAATAAAGATTGAAACACTAAATATATCTCCCCTGAGAGATATAATACTGTCAAAAATCATACCCATATATATAGCACAATAATTGAAAATTCAATTAATTGCCTAAAAAGGAATAACTTACATCAACTTTTGATATTTTCTTTAATAAATAAATCGAAAATTTTTTGTGATGAGGCTCAAATTTTAGTGGTGAAAAATGCAGTGGACTATGTATTTTAGTGGTAGCGTTATATTTTAATGATAAATGTTAGATTTCGTATTGCATATTCGTTATTTTAGTGATGGTAAAATGATAACCATAAAAGAAAAGAATGGGTTATTTCTAAATAATTTAAGAAGGAAATCCGTAAATTTTAAAATGAAACGGATGATATTTAATAAAATAGGCGGATCAATTTCTGAAAAATTTATTCATAATTGAAAAGAAAGCAATCGAAAGAAAACCCAAACCTAATAGCAGGAAAAAATGATGTAAGACAACAGATAAGAAGACTGCGTTCAAGTAGACCCAGTTAAAAAATGGTCATTGATCGCAATTGTCGGAAAAACCCCAACAGATAAAACACCCGGTCAAGTCTCTCTTATCAGTTACGCTGCTCAAAAGTTTATACCGAAAACATTGATGAAAATTTTAAAAGGAGAAGATCTGCAGAAAAAAAAATAATAACTATGGGAAGAACTCCTTTCAAGTTGGGGTATCGCCTAAAGAACATCGAAGGGGAACTGGAAGAAATATCTATGGATATAATAATCCAGATCCCTAAAATTCAAACGTGTTATGAAATATACTTCAGAAGAAGAATTCTTTTCCTTAAATTCAAAAATGAAAATGATAAAATTGAAGCAAAAAAAATAAATATATTACACAAAAACGAAAAAATATAATTGCTGAAAACAGCATATTATAATAAAAATTATAAAAATATAACAATTCCGTCTTAAAATGGTCTCAACAGTTGGGATGTAGCACCCATGGCATAAGAGGAGCTATCAAAAGTTGGATAATTGATAGATATGACGGCTTTAAAACACGAAAAACTAAATATGCATCCACCAAAAAGTATCAGAATATTATTCAAGCTAAAAAAAGGGAATACAATACCAAACTTTCTAAATATAATGGATACTAAGGTTTGAAAGCATGGAGAAGATCTCCTCCATTTAGTTCATAATGCAAAGAGGAGGGTCATTGGAAACAAAAAAGTGACGTTCTACTAAAAAAAAAATCTCAAAATACAAAACAATCTACAAAAGAAAAATCATTAAAAAAAATTGAAAAGAGAATTCATTTGGAGAATAGAATCAGAAAATAAAACCATAATCAGCTAAGGAAGTTTAATTAACTCTGTAGATGAGTGTTAAAATACCGAAGAAATGAATACCAAAGAAAAAATCACCCATGAAAACCTAATAAAAATGTTCAGAGGAGCTGAAGGGGCTCAGGAAGTAACTTTATACCATGAAATATTGCAATCCATAAAGGAAGACCCTAAATTAAAAATAATAAAATATGAGTCTCTAAATAATAATGAATAAACAGCTCAAGAGGCAAGTGAAACACAAAAAATAACTTTTAAAAATGAAAATGAAAACAAACATATTTCGAAATTACCAATTTTCGGAAACAAGAATAAGATAGAATCTGAAGATGAGCCCAGAAGAGAACCGATATCAAATCTAGATAGAAGCATTTTCAATGAAAGAAAATTCGGTGCAAACCTTAATCAACGAGAAAAGTCGTCCTACGGAAGTTCATAATGCTAGAAAAAAAACTAGCAAAAAACAAAATAAACATCAAGAATAACAATAATCAGCAAAAAAATAAAAAATAGGATCATATAAAGAAATATATTTACATGATTTACATCTTCATAAAACAAAAGAGGAAGGATTTATCCTACAGACAGAAATACAAGTAAACCGTGACAGCCCTAAAAGCTCAGTTTTATCTATGAAAATAATTTAATTTCAATTATGTTAGAAAAATTCATGAAAAATGGGGAAAGAAGAAGTAAAGACTTATTAATGGAAGGAAAAGAAACTATAAAAATTTCCACACTTAATGTAAAAGGAATATCTGGCAACATCAAAAAAAAAGTGAAATTCCTCACCTACCTGAAAAAGACTCTAAAATCACACATCTTCTGCTTACAGGAAATAAATATTGAAGAAAACGATAAAAAATTTTGGTCAAACTATTGGCTGAACAAAGTCATAAGGAAGAAATTTACAGCCACTATAATTAATGGAGAAAATTATGAAATCATGAATAGTGAGGTTTTATTCGGTGTGAGAATATCAATAGTATCATTCAGACGAATAAAAATTGGAGTAATAAAAATAATAAATTTATGCCTGTCAAATATGTAAAGAGGCAGAAAAATAATTGATGACTTCCTGTATGACCACCTAATTAAAAATAAGAACCCCCATTAATAGATGATAATATTGAACGATTTCAACATGGTAGAGGATGAAACCAGAGACTTGAATCCTCCAAAAAAAAAAGAAATGTTTGGATCAGAATTTCCAAAATTATGACGAAAAACGATCTAACAAATATACTTAGCTCACTAAAACCCAATGAAAAATCATGCACATGGAGTAGCTAATCCAGAAGTCAAAAATCAAGAATAGATCACATTTTAATACCGAAAAAAACTCTATACAAATACTCAATGCCGGACATTAAAGAAACGGGTCTATCAGACCATAAAAAAATTCTGTATCTATTAACTATGGGAAAACTGGAGGTAAAAAAAAAAAAAAACAATTGAAAAGCTGAATGTGAAACATCTAGAAAGCGAATGCGCGAAGAATAAAATTGATCATAGAGCTAGGTCGTTGGAAAAGAATATAGATAATTTGGTAAGCCTAAAAATAATTTTTATATCTCACTCATCCAGAAACCCGACCAAAGATATAATTAAAAATCTAGAAATAACCAACATGCTATACAATAGATTGTTAAATGATGATAATACCAATGAGCAAACAGGCCAGAAATGCAAAAATCAAATTCAAAATAACGATGTCCAAATTGAAAAATTATCCAACGAAAAATTAAATGGAATAATTTTAGATCAAGATAATTTCAAAAAAAAATCGAGAAGTCCAACAAATACTTTTTTGGACTCCTAAAAAGTAGAGAAAAACACAACTAAATTGGAGCTTTGTACTTCGAAAAAGGAACACTAAAAACAATAACTAACCAAATAGAAAGAATATTCAGACAATCCTATAAAAAACTATTGGATAAAGAATCTAATTGCAAAATGAGACAGTCAAAAATTTCATCATATATCCAAAAAAAAATCCACGGGAAAAAGAACAATTGGAAGGGAAATTTTTCTTAAGCTAAATAGAAGATACGATAAATGAATCCCTCAATAATAAATCTCCTGGTCCATATGGTCTTCCTTTCGAATTTTATAAGCATATTAGGGCCGAAATATCAAAATTTCTATTGGTGATTTATAATGACACTGAACAAATGAGAGAGTGGAACATAATTTAATGAGGGGGGGGAGGGGGGACTCTATAGTAACTATGCTTCAAAAAAAGGGATATTCTAAAGACCTCTAGAAATAGAGACCAATATAGCTATCCAATGCTGATGAAAAAAAATTACGAAAATACTGTCGAAGAGGCTTCAAAAAATCCTGAGAAATATTTTATGCCCCAATTAATCGGGTTTTATAAAAAAAAGAAGCATATTTGAAAACATATTCGCCACGAGCTTCTTGATATAAAACAGAAAAATGGAGCCAAAAAAAACCAATGGCTATCTACTAATGCTGGATTAAGAAAAATAATATGACAAAATAGATCGGAAATATTTGTTCAAATGATTTAGGGCATTTGGGATGAACGAAATTTTCGTTAATGGAATAATAAATATATATCACAAATCAAAAACTAGAATTAAGGTAAATGGCTTCCTAACAGATCCGATTAATATAAGGCTGGGGTTGAGACAGGCTGATCCATTTTACCCACTCTTATACAACATAATAATTGGGCCCCTGCTAATAAGCCCAATTATGGAGCTGAGGGGAATAGACGTAGGAGATTACAGATTTAGCCTATTGGCGTATGCGGAAAATTTACTGATTGGTATCAGAGGAAATGAGGATAACAAAATTTTAAAAAAGGCTCTCTAATTCCATTCGCTAGCATCTAGTTCAAAGATAAAAAAAAAAAAATACGCATTAAAATGGGAGATGCAAAAAATCCACCCATTAATATTAAAGTTATGAGCCCTAAATCTACTTTCAAATATTTGGGAATACATTTCGACTTAAGAGGAATAAACACGGCGAAGGAGCAAAATATGTTTGATAAAAAAATATCCGAGAAAATTACAAGCCTAAAAAAAGTAACCTACATGTAAAAGGGAAATTATTAGTGGTAAACACAAGCATCCTCTTAAAACTATGGTACTCAGCTTATGTAACGCCTTTTGAAAAATATTTTGTGAAAAAATCAAAAATCAGACAATCAGATTTATATGGCCTAATAAAAAAACAATAGTGAAGATCTCACCCGTGGAACTGAGTCTAAAACTCGGAGGACTGGGGCTGATGAATATA
>LSSL01001023.1:0-13650 GCA_001953115.1 Smittium mucronatum
AAAAGACTATTATCCTAAATAAAATAAGCTCTTCTGCCAGACTACCGGCTGCGTACCTACGAGAAAAGGGTTCAATCTACCAACCGAAAGACCCCCCCCTGACATTGCTTTAAGTAGGCTGGATGACTGAGGTTGCGTGCAGTCAAGAATTAAGCTTTTTGTCAACGAACAATAGTTAATAGAATCTACTGGGCTCCTAGTCAGAGCCTACTTCTAACAGGATTAATAAAATTAGGCTCCTACCCAAAAGTGGGATTGATTGACATGGGTTTCCTACAAATAGCTGTTAGACGCTGAAATCCTTCTGACCGTCAAACTCTGAACTTGTGCACTAGAATATGTCTCAGCTGTGCTAAACGATCGGTTCCTCCTGTTTCTAGATGTTCCTCCTCTGGAATCACTGTCCTCCGAATTGCTGTGCGCTGTCTCCACTATTCCCAACCAAGAATAGTACAACGCTGTGTGAAATTTTGGTCTAGTGTACTTCTAAAAGTACACTATTAAGCCCCTAAACCACGGCAAGGTATTTCACTCTTAGGGGCACAAATCTTGTTATAAAAATTTTTTATTCTCGACTTGAAATTTATAAAACAAAAATAGATAAGAATTTCTTTCAATTGCTTTTAAGTGATTACTAAAAATAATCATAACAAAAAAATTTGCTTTTAAAATCAAGCATATACTAAGTTTGGATTATTTTTTTCAAGCATAATTTCAGATTTTATTAAAAATTCCAAGTTAAGATAAATTTCAGCGGTTCTAATAAAAAAATATAAAAAAGCTATTATTGGAGCCTAAGTCAAAAAAATAAATTTTATTTAAAATTTCCAAAAAAAATAAAATTGAGTTTACTTGTTATAATGGTTTAGAAAAGGTTTAATTTAATAAGTATCGCTCAATTAATAATCCATAAAATTCAAAAATTCAAAATATAAGAAAATCATTTATAAAAAATAAAATAGAATTAGGAAATTTCAAAGATTTTCAATCCGTTTTTTAGGTTATTTTTTAATAATTCAAAATCGCTTGATTTCCTTAAGGACCACTTTCATCAGATTATTGATTTAATAAAGATGGGCTACTTTAAGTATCAATAACCGATAAAAAATGTTCACTTAGAACCTAAAGCCGGTCAATTAAACTTAAAAACTGACAATTTAGTTTAAAAATATATAATCAATTTTAAGAGTATCAATTTTGAGATACTAGTGTCGTATTTTTTAATTCACTATTTAAAAATAGAAAAACGTGAAAATTAAAAATCTATCTAATAAATATTTTTTTAATTGATACACAAAAATATCCTATTATACTTTTTATGTTGTTTATAAATTATTTTAGCCCAATGATGAATTTTCGAAAATTGAATTCATTTTTTAAGCCGTAAGATCTAAAAAGGTTAAAATATTATAAAATATCTATCTATCCTTATATTTAGCCAATTCTATCAAATTTTTTAGAATTTGAAAGAAATATTCAATTTCATTGGCAGTAAATCTTAGATATCGAAATAAAATAGTTTACTATTAACAAATATGATATAAAATAGCGAAAATAAACAAAATAATTGGTTAATTGTCTCATTATATGAATTTTTTTTATTGAATTCTAATTTGGAAGACTAAACATACATTGGGTTATTTATCAAAATTCAAATAGCGAATAACGAAATACGGCATTTTTTTACATAAATTGACTTGCTTAAAATCAATTTAATTTTTTTGCCTAAATTTACATTTTTTGAGTCAAAAATACCGCTTTTGATTTATATTGACACTTTTATATTATATAGCCTTAAAATAATTAGATAACTCTAATATTATTTTTACCACTATAAAGCTAACAGATTTTTTTATTAAAAATATAAAAGAAATTAATATTTGAATTGTTTTTTTTATCAAGAATATGTTTTTTTATGACAATAATTTGGATAAACAAAAGTAAAATTATATAGAAATACTATGAAATTTTCTTTTAAAAATTAAATCGATAAGTAAATTTTGTATATCAGATAAATATTTGAATAGTTTATATGCTATGGGTTTTATATAAATTAATTTTTTTATGAAAGAAATGTAAAAATTATTGGAAGCGGATTCTCTAAACCATTTAGACCGGAATAAATCTTCACTTCTAAACTGTTTCAGTGTGTTCAAAGTGACGCAAAGCTAAGGGCACCATCGTTGTTGCTCATATTTCCCTCAACCATCAGAAATTAATGGACAGGTATTTCTCCCTTACTCCACCATTCTACAATCCGTCCATTTCTCGATGTAATTACAACACTAATTTTTTGTACAGCAATTACGGTAGTAATAAAAGAAGAGAAACTTACCGATAGTTTTGGAAAGAAACTTAAGAAAAGGTTCCAGCAAAGCGGATACAAGATCTTCCATTCTGGTTCTATCACAAAGTTGGCCGACGAGTTTGAGTCATGGCGAAGCTCAGGTAAGTCAGTAAAGATTAATACCGAGGTAAAAATATTTCTATCTTCCGAACTTTCCCTCCAAATAATAACTTCCGTGGAAAATCCATAAGGATGAGCATCGTAATCGGTCAATTTATTATTGCTCATAACAATGCCAAATGCACTACTTGAGTTTTACCTCCATTAAACAAAAATAAATAAACTAATAAAAAAGACTAATGTTTAATGGTCCCACTCTACGAAAGTAATAGAATAAAAACTAAATGATCCAGAGACTGGAAAACTAAAAAAGAATATATAAAAATAATTTCTATTGAAAATAATAGAATAAACTAACTAGCCTGACTGAATTATAAAATGGTTAAAAAATGTCTTCAAGCGTGATTAGGCTTTAAGTCTATAAAAAGGTCGTAACTCCAGCCAGGAAGAATATATGTGCCCTACCATTTTATAATATGTTATATAACTATATGAATTTATTTGTGAATTTAATAATGATTCTTTTATGTATTTTACAATAGCCAAAGCCCTATTTTGGCTAAAAAAAGCCAATTTTAGTCTTTTTATTAATATTTACGGTTAAAAAAAACTAAAAATTATGTAATATTTAAATAAAAAAAATTCTTGACTAAAATTATGATTAATCTAATTAAGCATTGAAGCGTAACTATGAAGTATTTTTTAAATTTTTGAGCTATAAATTATTATTTGGGGTATTTAAAGCGTTAATTTCAACGACGTTTCATTTATTATAACACCTAGAAGATCAAAATTTAGTATTTTTTTTTATTTTAAATTTTTTTAAAGTAATTATAAGTTCTATTTTTTCGATTAGAATTAAAAAATAAACTCGTGGCTATCGTAAATAATGTAAATAAATTGTTAAATTACATTTATTTTTCTATTTTAACCAAGATTTTTTTTTACAAAAAACCCCAAAATTATATATGAAATTAGTTATAAAATATTATGATATGTTAATATCTAATCTTTATTTCTATATCACTTATTACATATCGGGTTTACAGTGAGATTTTTCATCGTAATTATTACATAGTTTCATGTAACTAGTTCTATACAAAAAAATTAAAAAAATTAAATAATATAAAAACATTTAGAATATAAACGTATTTAGATCAAATGTCTTAAATAAATCGGAATTAATATATTATATAAATTATTTATAATCTTAATTATTTTCTTACTTCTACATAATTTCATTAAAAAAAGTTTTTTATAATAGTTAATTTAGTAAAAAAAAATTATTATAAAAGAATGTAAATCATATCCATGTTTTGATAAATTATACTGATTGAATAAAGAGTTTATAAAACCGGATTTATTGATTTTTTTAAATTACAAATGTTGTAATTAGATTTAAAAGCTGCATAGGTTAAATATTTTATCCGCATCTCAACCCCATAATAGGGATTATCATTAGCAGTTTAATTAAAAAAATCTTAATTTATAATCTCCAAGTATTTTTGTTTTTTGCTTTGACTTATTTAGATCAAAATTAGAATAATATAATTTGCTTCAAATTAGATAATAAAAACTCGATTTTCTGAAGCATGAATTAAGTACAAAAAATATTGAAGGTATTAACCTTTGAATTTGAAAAAAAATATTTATATATAGTTTATTTTGTCAATTTTTTTAATATTTATGAGGATCTAAGTTTGTAGTCTAGTAAAAAAGCAGAATGAAAAAGCATACTCAAAATTCAGGAAAATATTTTCATATCAAATTTTACATTTTGGATTATTCTAAAAGTTGTTATAAAAATATCCAAGAAAAAAATTCATGAA
Source organism: Smittium mucronatum (assembly GCA_001953115.1). Lineage (NCBI taxonomy): Eukaryota > Fungi > Kickxellomycota > Harpellomycetes > Harpellales > Legeriomycetaceae > Smittium > Smittium mucronatum. The sequence continues at coordinate 4,237 of LSSL01001023.1, forward strand.
AATTCATCTTTTACTTTTTTTGTTATAATTTTATATCACGAAAAAATTTCAGAAAAGAATCTTTTCAAAAATAAAGATGTCAGTCTTAATAATTTTCTGGTTATTTTCAAAATTTCAGATTTTTTTTTTTGACTTTTGATAATAATATACCGAATATAATGTATATATATATATATATACATTTATATATATTAACAATCCTTGGGTTTAAATATTTATTAATTAATTTACTATATTGCAATAAATTTATGTTTGGAAATATTTTTTGGGGCTCGAGGGGCTAAAAAAATGCTTAATTTTTTTAATAGCCTTTATTTAAAAATGAATCCATGGCTTATAACAAGTGAAACTAAAATGAGGGTTTTTTAAAGTCCTCAAATCAATATAAAAAAAATCATATTTTAAGACTTTATGGATAATTTTAATAAACATATCTTAATTACTACACATATAAATTTCTTTATTGTGATGATACTCAGGGGTATTATATGGTTATAATAATTTTAAATAGTATTTATATTTATCGTTACTGCCTTTTGAACTTATAATTAATCTTTTTAAATTCTGTAATACTAATATGACGCAAAATCTAATAAAATCTGCCAGACTAATATATCTATAACGCATAAGATACCCGTTTTTCATTCTTTTTAATAAAATGACATAATTATGGGTTTAGCCAATTTAGATATTTTTTTAATGCAACTAAAACAAAAAATTTAAATAAGTTTTCCATATTTACTGGAAATTAAATATAATGAATAATTATCTTACCCCTAACAATATTTACATTCAAAAATGATTAAGATCGTCTATATATAGTCATAAGAAATAAAAAGGCCATAATGTGTATACAATTTTAAATATCAACTATAGAAAATCATTTTCTAACCTTACAGTATTTGAAAATTTCGAATTGGAAGTATATTCTAAAATTTTTTATCCATATCCATATTATAAATCCTAATGGTTTCATTATTTAGTGCATTTTTTATTATCATAAACTTTATGTAACAATACTGGGAATCCATTTATTGCCAAATTTATATTGGAATTGATTTAATATTAAGAATTGAAGAAATAAAACAAACTTAGAAACTTATATCCGATAAAAAATTTACTGAATAAATATCAAAAATCGCAATTAATTGTTTAAATCTTAGCTGAAATTGTTAAGTAAAGTAGTTTTTTTACATACTTAAATCATATGTATATGTTTAGGGTGTAATGATTTTTTAATTGAAGTTTATCACAGCCAAAAAAAATAATGAAAATGATGATAGGAATATATATTATTTTCACCAAAACTTAAATTTCGTAGTGTTTACCACTAAAATTGAATCACTAATCATTAAAAAAAATACAGTTTTTTTACTAGCCACTTTTTCATTAAATATTTTTACAGAAACCCAATTATATAATAACCTTCGTTGAATAGAATATAAAAGAAATTTGGGCGGTTTGTCCGGTTTTCTGACCTTCATTTCTAAACTCTAAATATCAAAAAAATGAAACATCAAAATTAAATTAGATTTTATGAGACTAGGGATATAAATCGAAAGTGCCACCATATAATATTGAGCTAAACCGAAATAATCTAGGTTTATTAGCTAGATTCAATAAAATTTGTTTAGATTAAAAAAAATTTATGCTAAATCTTTTAATATGAATAGCATATTTCAATAAAACTATCTTTCTAATTGATATTGAATACCCAAAGAATAATCTATATTTTTCAAGTTTTACTTTTTTTTGTAATTTATCCAAAACATATAATTGAGTTAATAATATATTTAGGTGTTTGAAGTCAATGAATTTATTAAAAATTAAAACATAAGTATTATGATAAAATAAGATCAAATGTATGTTAAATTTTGTTTTTTAGGATTACTTAAGATAAAACCGTAATGATAAATTAATGTATATGAAAATATGTATTCAAAATTATGGAACAGTCCACCATAATATCACCAATTCAAATGTAATTACTACGGCCACACATGCTTAAAAATGACTAGAATTTCGGAATTTTCAGTATAAAAAAATATTTTATAAATCAAAAATCCAAAAATCTCAAGTTGGATTTTTTAATTGTAGTTCTTATATATTGGTTTGAACTTTTAGATTGATAAATAGATACCTGAATTCCTTAACAATGTTGTTAAAATTCACCTAAATCATATATTTTTTGAATTTAAACCTCAAAAACCTTCCAGAAAATACTAAGCCTTAGCAAAAGCTTATTATACACTAAAAGATATATAATCTTAATAGCAGCATAATAAAAGATAAAACACAAAGAGAATATTATCATATCAGCAACTTTAATTCTTGAGATGTAAAGGTTAGTCTATAATTTCCAAGTATATTAAATTTGGCTAAATCATATTTTATTGAAATTGAAAATATAAAAAGAGGAAATACTATGAGAAAAAGTTCATAGCCCATATCAGTAGCTTCATTATAAGACTTTTTTTGTATCACTTGGTTTGAGAATAAGCTAATTTAAATGATATTAAATCTATATAATAATCAATATCTATATTTCATAAAAGTGTATATTTTAATATCCCTCGCTTTGGTAATTTTAATATTTCCGCTTTAAGAATATACCGAGTTAAGTAAAGTATAAAAATAAGAATTAAATAAACTCCAAACTACCTTAATTAGTTTGAAATAATTAAATATTCCTTCAAGAGGAATATTTTAATAAGTTTATGCGGGTATTTTTAAATTAACTTAATGAAATTATCCTCAATTAAACAACATATGTTTATATTTTCTTCTGGATTTTTACGGCCTTTATATTCTTTTTTCCCGGAAAAAATCATATGTCTATTATAAAAGTTTTTTTTCTTTATATTTATTTACATTCCAAGTTCCTAAAAAATCAGAATGAGAATTTTAAAATTTATCAATCGTTTGGTTCCCTTTATTTGCTCCACTGTTAGTATATTGACAATCAAACAACCGTATATCTTCAAAACTCTCAAAAATTTTGCTATTTTATTTTTCCGGAATAGTATCTATTTTCAAAAAACCACATCTAAATTTGTACGATTTATACAATTCTGATTTCCAGAAACTATTTCTTATTTTTTTTCTCTCTATTATATAAATTTGTTGTTTTATGTCGGAACCTTGTATCGGATACTCTAGTCTCTCCGATATCAGCAATCGTTTTAAATACGATATCCACAAGATCTAGAATGTTTTTTTAATATAATAGTGTGTATCCTGCTTTTATAGTGCAATTGAACCCCTCTAATAGTTTATTAGTACTAGACCAAAAGTCTCGTAGCCTTGATTCAAATTGTCACTTTTTTGTGGCGATTATCATTTAACTTCACTAAAAGAACTTATATATTTAAAAATTAAATCTATTTTTTCAAAAAAAATTCAACGAAGGCTGATTTAGCACCCAAAAATCTTGTTATGAATATAACTGATATTGGATTGAATCTTTTCCCTGAAGGTTTTTAGGCGGATTTTAACAAATAATTGATGAAATTTGATGTCTTCCACCAGAAGTCTAAATCTTTAACTCCAGATAGAAATTTATATACTGTATAATAAATTTGGAGTCCACGAGTCCACGAAAATGGGCTTAATTATCCATTAAGATCTTTTTTTTGATTTTTTTTTGTTCTATAAAAAATCCATATTACTTTGTCTTAATTTTAATTATGAACTATTCCGACTAAATCTAGTATAGATTTTTATAGAAAATCGATGAAAAATCCCACAAAAACCAGGTATCTAATGTATAGAAGCTTGCAAGTCATGTATATTTGCACGATCTTTTTGGAATAAAAGAATTTGGAAGGTGTTGATGATTTAATTAGAAATTAGAAATTAGTAGTTCTTTGTCATTAACATTATGTTTAAATATATATCCTGAACGCTTATTAAAAGATTTTTTTTTTTAAAGCATTCTTCCTACTAGTTTTATTTTACTCTTTGATTTTTTTTTATATTTCTTGATACAATTTTTAGCAGATTATTCCTGAATTTATTTTGAAAATAAATTCCTTTAACTAATATTTTTTTTAACTAGAAAGAACCTTAATGTTTGACCATCACATATAACATTTAAAGTCTTACAAAAATATTCGTTTTTAGTTTTATCCAAGCTGCCAGTTTTGTATATTCCAGAATAAAACATTATGTATTTATCCGAGTATTTATAATTTTCTAAGTTCGTCATAATCCTGTAATTATTATAATATTTATTCGGATAATAATATTATTTCATGAAATAATCAATAAGGTTATTTTTATATAATAAAATGGAAGTTAAGTTAATAAGTCGATGTTTCCTCAGGATTTCCGAAGTTAAAAAATATCGTTTTTTCTTTTTTATTTTGGAGTCTTGTTTTTTTGAGAAAATTTTCTAATAAGAGGCGGAAAACGAAAAAGATAACTTTTCAAAAGATGCTGAATCAAATTTAAATCAATGTCATATTAGTTCTTTTTTTCCTATAAAAAAAATAACAAAATCGACAAATAAAAAAATAGATTGTTTTTAAGTAATAAAATATTGGTTAATTTTAATTTTAGTGACAATGATATAATTTCAGTTATAAATAGCATCTCATGGTTTTTAACGAACGGACTTTAGTTTTTAAATTATCTTCCCCAATATATTTGTGTGCCCAGTTTAATGAATTTTTAGTTATTAATGAATTTTATAATTGTACTTTACAATATATAAATTTTAAATTATACCAAAGATGAAAGCTTCACACCAAAATTTAAATGAGATCTCAATAATCTCCTCTATTTTCACTTTACTTTTTCCCAAACACTCATTAAATGTCAAAACAGGTTTGTACTTTAGTTGCATATTAAAATTATTACTAAGGCGTTTGTGCGATTTTTTATTTATTTTAATCGTTCTACTTGCCGAGATTTTTGGGCTTGGATGTTTCTTAGACTTTTACTAACAATTTTAAACATTTTTTCAAGTTTCATAATTGGTTTTTTTTTTGAAAACATTTTTTTAAACGGAAAATTTTAATAACTCATAATCAACCTTTTAATCAGCCAATTGATCATATAAATATTTCAAATTAGAAAAAGAAAAAGATTGGGGGGGGGGGGGTTGAAGCTTTGGATTTATCCGATAAAATTATAAGTGGATGCTTTAATAGTGCATCTTAATGGCTTCACATACAATAAAAGTATACATATATGTTTATAATATATAGTGGTCTAAAATTAATAAACTGTTCTAACCCCCACTTATTTTTGTTTTATATAGGTTTCAATTTTTTTAAGTATTGCACAGTGGATGTTTCTCAAACTGATCATCGTATTCAAAGAGCTATGGTTTTTTAGGTGTACTATTGCCTTTGTTAGTAGCATTTTTAATCAGCGGCTATTTCCAACTGAATGCATATGAGTAGGGATGTAGCAAAAATGTAAAAATTAACATACTGACCCACAACCAACAAAGCATAATCATGATGCATGTTCAAGGTTTAGCGAAAATGTTATTAACATTGGAAATAAACACTATGAAAACATATTTATTAACTTCCAGAACATTAAATAAAAAAACTATTTTCTTATAAAAAATGGCTACTCTTTCTTAGCCCAGCTTTGTCGTGCAGAATTACTAAAATAAAACCAATAACTTTTTCCCTCTATATGATATATGTGGGGAATCATATTGCTAACCCTTTCAGGGCCCACATAACAAAAATATCATTTATGCTTTTTAATACAAACGCTTTACTAAAAGCCGGCTTTTATAATTGGACCGTTTTTAATTATGCAAATTTAGAAAATTAAAAATCAACGAACGGGAATCGAAAATATTTTTGGGTATGAAGGGATTAAAAGCAATTGATCACCTAAACACAGAATAATTTTTGTATGTTTTCACGATATGTCAATTTATTTTGAAAAATAGGATGTTTTATTAAGATGAAAGCCCAATTTGTGCATCTTTTATTTCATGACCAACACTTTTTTCCTTCTTCGCCAGATTGCCTTTAACATATAATTTTCTCAAGTTTGAATATATCCATTTTTTAATCATAATATGCAGCCTATTTTTATATTGTTTAAATAAACATTACAAGATAAAAAAAAAATTAAAAAAATCAGTTAATTGAAATAAAGTATCAAAGCGTACAGAAAAGTAGTACAGTCTGTGTTAAAATAAATAATTTCAAAATTTATTCTACAAAAATGAAAAAGTTAAACTATCTATTATCAAAAAAATTTGATATTATTCCCGAGTGGTAAATGTTTCTAGTGGTTTTTACGGTATTGATTCTATAAGTTCCTAAAAAATTATCGTTATTAGCTAAAAAATATTAATTTCTTTTTTAAAAAAAAGTATTGAATGAGTTATTCTTTTCAGGCCACACTTTTGTTTACTGTGCAAATAATTGGCATAATTAAATTTGAATAAATCAAACCAATAAAAAAGGAAAAAAGTGGTAGCTCTAATATACTCCTTGTATTTAACCAATAGGAATTTTTATTTTGCAGATCTAATTTTGAAATCCCAATAGTTTTATAGAATACTCTACTGGTATATTTCCAAATTAGAAAAACAGCAGGAAATTATTAGTGAAGTGTCTGCTTTCAAAAATATCCCAGATAATAAAGCTTGATTAAATTTTAAAATTACATACTCCATAAGGTAGATTACGTTCTTGAGTAGCAAATTATTATGTTAAAAAATTAAGCGCCGACGAGTAAATTCCCGAAAACCCAAAATTTGCAATAAACGAAGGTTGGTTTTCAATAGGTGGGTTATTTCATTTAAAAAAATTAAGCCGGATAAACCAATAGTATGGAATGAAAAGCGTATGTTTTTATTGGCGGATGGTAGGTGTAGAACTTGGAAAATACGCGAATTGTTAATTTAAGGTTTGGAAATGCTTTTATGAGAAAGAATCGAATGATTTTACTGGCAGCATATATTTACAAACTTTTGAAATTACGTTGAATTACGAGATTCTGTGGTACTGTGATCGATGTTAGCTTTCGTACAAAATTACGTATGGGCGAATTTTTTATCAAACCTTTAGAGGATTTAATTCCACAAATGATAGCTGAATGCTCGGGTCTTAAAATGTGATGTTGTGTGATATTCGCAAATTGGATTTGCTGCAATAAAATTTTTTCTATGAAATTATTAATATCGTTTATAATCCAAGTTGTGATAATTAGCCAATAATGCAGTCAGAAGAAAAAAAAATTCTGGTGGATGGATTATTTAGAGTGGGACGATCAAAAAAAATAATTTTTTTGAAGTTGGCTATGCTTATAGGATTCTTAAAACTATATTTAATCAACTAGATCCTTCTAGGCTCATCTAAATATTTATCTTCTTTCCCATCCTTGGAGAATATCTTGATTTAAAATTTAGAACATTCTAAAGATGGCTTTCTACAAATACGTAAGTTCAAAAATATCTTAATTTGAATTCGTGAATACTATGTATAGATTAAGCAAAATTTGTTATATCTCTTCGTGTTTCTCAATATCCATCGATGTGTATTTCTTTTTCTAAGTTCTTGTATCACCCATTTAGGAACAAACCCTTAACAATCACCTCGAGAATGAGGATCCTGAAGTCTACAATATTATTCAACATGAACAATGGAGACAATTTTCCAGTCTTGAATTAATTGCTTCCGAGGTATGTTTTTCCTGACGTATTTTTCAAAAAAATTCATAAAATTTATCGATGGTTTCGAAGCTTTTATTTAAAAATCACCAATTTGATTTTAGAACTTTACTTCTCAAGCTGTTATGGATGCCAATGGTTCTTCCTTGACAAATAAATACTCTGAAGGTATTTCATCTAGCTTATCTTAAAACTTTTATTATTTCGCTCACATTATTAATTAAGAGTTCGATACCACTCCTCTTTTTTTTATATATGAAGTAATTTTTTTTAATTTTTTTTAAAAAGGTCTCCCTGGAGCTAGATATTATGGTGGTAATGAGTACATTGATGAATTGGAGAATTTGTGCCGCAAGAGAGCCCTTGCAGCATTCAGACTCGACTCAGAAGAGTGGGGTGTTAATGTTCAACCATATTCAGGCTCAACAGCAAATTTTGCTGCACTCACTGGAATCCTCAGTCCAAATGATAGATTAATGGGACTTGATTTACCTTCTGGTGGTCATTTGACCCACGGTTATCAAACTGATAAGAAGAAAATATCTTCAAGTTCCATCTATTTCCAATCTATGCCATACCAAGTGGATCCCGCAACTGGTCTTGTTAACTACGACATGCTTGAGCAAAACACACATTTATTCCGTCCCCAATTGATTATTTGTGGTGCCTCAGCATACCCCCGTGACTGGGATTATGCCAGACTTCGTAAAATTGCCGATCAACATAGCTCATACTTGATGTGTGATATGGCACATATTAGTGGTCTTGTAGCTGCCCAAGAACAAAACAACCCATTTGAGTTCTGTGATGTCGTTACAACCACAACCCACAAAACTCTCCGCGGCCCCCGTGCAGGTCTTGTATTCTTCCGCAAGTTGGCTCCAATCACTGGTAAGCCCACTGATTTGGAAAGCAAGATCAATTTCGCTGTTTTCCCCAGTTGTCAAGGTGGACCACACAACAACACAATTGCAGGAATCGCTGTTGCTTTGAAACAAGCTGCTTCCCCCGAATTTAGAAATTATGCCAAACAAGTCAAACTAAATGCCCGAGTCTTGTCTGATGAATTGACTAGATACGGATACAGAATTGCATCAGGCGGTACTGATAACCACATTGTTCTTTGGGATCTCAAGCCTGTCAACTTAACCGGTAGCAAAGTCGAAAAAATCTGTGATTTGGTAAACATAACCCTCAACAAAAACTCAATCGTTGGTGACAAAAGCGCCGTTACCCCAGGTGGTGTTCGTCTCGGTACATCTGCACTCACTAGTCGTGGGCTGGGCGAAAACGATTTCCTCAAAATCGCAGAATTTTTGCACAGAACCGTCAAAATATCTATTGATTGCCAGGAACAGGCCGGTTCTAGATTACTCAAGGATTTCGTTAGAGTAGCTGAATCTAATGCTGATGTTGCTACTCTCCGCAATGAAGTTGAGGCTTTTGCCACCTCTTTCCCAATGCCAGGAATGGATTATAAGAACTTGAAAAAGCCAACTAATTAAAAGATATTAATTTCCTTTTGCCCAACTGCTTTGTCTTTTCATTATTTTTAAAACAATTTAATTGCTATTTTTTTCTTTTATAACCACTTTATATGCAATACATTTTCACTTTCTTTATCTAAATGTTTGATTTAAATCCTTTTTAAACTTCAAATAGCCCACCCATCGGGGCTCATATTGTCTAATCTATTATTTTAAATAAATTTGTTTTGGATATTGTTGCCATAATTAGGTTTTTTTTTGGGGGGGGGGGGGGGT